>JAUCBL010000161.1:52500-262500 GCA_033807585.1 Hydrophis major | reverse complement strand
AAAGAAAGAAAGAAAGGAAGGAAGGAAGGAAGGAAGGAAGGAAGGAAGGAAGGAAGGAAGGAAGGAAGGAAGGAAGGAAGGAAGGAAGGAAGGAAAGAATATGGAGAAAGGGATGGAGAAAGGAAGGGATAGATGAAGGAAGGAAAGAAGAGATGGACAGAATAAGAGTTGGAAGGGGCCTTGTAGATCATCTAGTCCAAACCCCCAGGCAAGCAGGAGACCCTACACACCATTGTTGACAAATGGCAGTCCAATCTCTTCTCGAACATTTGTTCTCCTTGTCCTGGCTGGGAATTCTGTCCAACCCATCTTCCATTTGCTGCCATTAAAAAAGAAGTAAACAGTGCCTGGGAAACGTGCAGCTTTTTTAGGAATGTACCAGTTGGGAGCGAAGGAAAAAAAATTCCAGCCAAAAAAAGGGGAAAAAACAAATCTAGTAATTCCATATGTGGATTCAAATATTCTGGCCTGAACTGAATTTCCAAAGGGAATAAACTTTGCAAAACAAGAAAAAAAAATCACAGTTGAATCAAAATCAGCTCAAACCAACTGCAGCATTTCTGGGTTTCTTTCCCTTTCGAAATCAGGACATTCAAATTGCTGACCGATGAAAATTCGAACCCAGAATGTCCTCGACATATAATTCATTTAGTGACCATTTTGAAGTTAAGATGGCACTGAAAAAAAAGGCGACTTAGCACTGTTATTCACACTTAAGATGGCTGCAACATCTCCACAGTCACCTGATCGAAGTTCAGATGCTTGGCCACTGATCCGTACTTATGACGGTCATGCATTTGAGACCTGACCAGCAAAATCAGTGCAGGAAGGCGACTTTGTTTAATGGAAGAGCTTTGCTTCACATCTCTGGCAACAATTATTGCAAAATCAGCCGCAAGTCACTTGCTTAACAACATAAATTCTGAGTCCCATCTAGAAACATCACTAAGCAGACAAAGCTCACAAGGCACGCATTGACTAAGGCTGTGATGGCGAACCTATGGCACACATGCCACGCAAAGCTGTTTCTGCCAGCACACGAGTCGCAAGCAAACTTATCTCACTGCGCATACACACACCTCACAGCTGATTTTCGGGCCTGTTTGAGGCTATTTTCGGCCCCACAGAGGCTTGAGGAAGGCCTCTGCAGGCTGAAAAATAGGCCTGTTTTGTACTTCTGGTATTTTGGTACTTACCTCACTGCACAAGCGCACAACTCCCGGCTGATTTTCGGCCTGTTTGAGGCTTGAGGAAGGCCTCTGCAGGCTTTGCACGCTGAAAAATAGGACCATTTCATCACTTCCTGTATTTCCGGAAATACTGTAAGTGATGAAATGGACACATTTTTCAGCCTGCAGAGGCTTTCCTCAAGCCTCTGTGAGGCCGAAAATAGCTTCAAACAGGCCCAAAATCAGCTGGGAGACGCAGTGCAGGTAAGAGGGGGGAGACTGCGCGCACATGCATAGGGGAGTGCATTGCCCACTGGGTGCTGGCACCCGAGCACAAGCACGCACACAATTTTTGGCGCAGGAGCGTTAAGCCTGGGTTCCCCAACCAGGGTTAAGGAGACAAGCTAAACAAAATATGCAGCATTAGTCAGATAGGCACACAGATAAATGAGTGAGATAAGTTTGTATGTTTGTTAACATACAGTAAAAATAACAGATACGCTTGTGTTATCAAAAATATAGTTTATTCCACTTAGAGTTTTATAACATAACAGTCAAAATAACAGTCCATTAGTCATGTATCATTTTAGTCAGTCCATTCAAGGATATTCAATTAGCAAAGTCCTTGTAGAACATCCAATGTCAGTTCACTTACAATAAATCAGTCCTCTCACAGTTGATAAATCAACAGTCCTTTCTCTCTCCCGTTCCAGTAGGGGAAAAACGCAGCCTTCAGTCTATCTAGTAATTAGGGATCATAAAGCCAGAGAGAACAAGCTGCCGTGCCTTGCTTCTTTTATGGTGCTTTTACAACCACTCCCTTAATTACATTCTTACAGTTAAAGTTACAGACACTTTAACCAACAAACCATGATAACATTTATTATTTTACCTAAACCAGTTAGGGTAAACAATGTTATCCCTAACATTTTCCCCTTTTAGGTAATAATAGTACTATAACTATTTACATTTTTAAATCATATTTGTTACAATCTCTTTAAACTTAATTACTCCTTGAGCTTTTGTAAATTGGTCCGCAATGTTTTCTTCTGTCATGCAGTATTCCAATTTAATTAGCCCATTCTTTACAGATTCTCTAACATTTAAGTATCTTAAATCAGTATGCTTTGATCTAGTTTTTACAGCAATATTAGTAGCTAACTTTATGGCTGCCTGGTTGTCCTCGTACACAATAATGGAATTTTTTAACAGTTATACCCATGTCTATTAATAACTGTTTGTACAAAATTAAGTCAGTGCATAGTAATGACAGACATGAAAATTCCGCTTCCATCGTGGACAAGCTGATATGCTGTTGTCTGATTGACCTCCACCCTATTAGTGTCTTACCAAATAATATAGACATCCCAGATGTTGATTTTCTAGTGTTTATGTCAGTTGCAAAACTTGCATCTGCATAGGCACTAAGACTCAAATCACCCTTTCCTTTAAGATATCTTAAAATTCTCTTCAATGATTGCCAATGACATTGATGTGGATCTGAATTAAAACGTGCCAGCTGATTTACACTATAAGCTATATCTGGCCTAGACCAATTGCTTATATATGATAAGCTACCAATCAAAGATTGATATATAGACTTATCAAATTTGGGACTTTGATCATTAGTTTGGCAAACATCCTGATTCATTGGAGTCTTTGCCGGTTTACAAAGTTCCATTTTATACCTTTTAATTAATTGGCAAATTTTATCTTCTTGAGATATCTTAAAACCATTTTTTGTTTTGTTAATTGTCAATCCTAGATACTTTTTAATTTTACCTAAATGCTTTAATTTTATCTTTTTAGCTAATAATGATATAATCTCATTAGCTTCATTATTAGTCTTAGTTATCAAAGCAATATCATCTGTAAATAATAACAATAATGACACTTTCCATTATTTTCTCTTTTAAACACACATGGATCTGCTAAACCAGATTTAAATCCTATATTGTTTAATTCTTTCACAATATATTGGTCCCACTCAAAGCCAGATTGTTTCAACCCGTAAAGACTCTTTTTGAGTTTCCAACAATCATTACTATTTACTTTATTGTCTTTTATAATAACTGGCTTTTTCAAATATATAGTGTGCTGCAATGGTGCATGCAAATAAGCAGTTTCTACATCTAAATGGTTAATGATATAGTTTTTCTTAGCTGCCCACACTAAAACTGCTCTCAAAGATGTTGCTTTAAGACTTGGTGCGAAAACTTCATCGTAATCAGATGCAGTTTGATTAAATCCTTGAGCTACTAACCTAGCTTTATGGGAAACAGTCCCATCATTTCCAGTTTTTACTTTAAATATCCATTTGCACCCAATGGATTTTTCTCCTGGAGGTAATTTAGCATCTTCATATACTTTCATTATCTTTAATGAATTTAGTTCTTTTTCCATTGCCTTTTGCCAATTCTCCTGATCCTTAGCAAGATACATCCTAAGTTTATCTACACTAGTTGGAACTTTAGTTACTTGGCAAACTATACTTGCTTGATACTTATCAGGTGGTCTAGTTACACGTGAAGTACGTCTAGGTATTACAGGACTTACAGGTGGACTTTCATTTATTAACTGTTCTTGATTATCTAACTCTTCCTGATCAACTGTTTCCTCTTGTTCTGATCCTATTTGCTCTTCCTGGACTTCTTCTTTAATTGGGCTCTTCTTATAACTAATCTGATCTTTCTGCCTTTTGTAGGGTTCAATAATTACTTCATTATTTAAATCTTGCTCTAATCTATTCCATCCTACATGTTCTAGGAATTTAGCACTAGCACTAGTGTAAACTCTAGGTGTACCTGGTTCCCAGAATCTATAAGATCTATGATTAGATGTATAGCCTACAAAATATAATCTTTTAGCTCTATGTTGTCCTTTGTGTCTAAGTTGTGTAGGGATATGCACCCATGCTGGTGCTCCAACTGTGTGCATGTAACTTAAATCATGTTTTGTACCATGCCACAGTGTGAATGGTAATTCACCTGTTGTTGAATTAACAACATTATTTAATATATGATTACCACACATTATTGCTTCTCCCCATAAATTGTCAGGTAATCCTGAATCAGACAACATAGTATATGCCATTGATTGTAGTGTTTGGCCTCATCTCTCTATAAAGGCATTATGTTGTGGCCTATATGGTGCAGACTTTTTATGTTGAATACCTAACATTCTAAGTCTATTCTGGAATTTATTATTTGTAAATTCTGCACCATTGTCTGTTATAAGAGTTACTAATTTCTTTTTAGTTTTTCTTTCTGCAAATTTAATCCAATTAAATAGATTTAGATACATTTCAGTTTTGCTTTTTATTAAATAGCAAAACCCATATCTAGAACAGTGGTCCATTATACTTAATATGTATCGAGCTCCTCCTCCATTTGGTTTTTTCGGACCTATTAAATTGGCAAATACTAACTCTAAAGGTTCTTTGGTAGTAAATCCATCAACTCTATTTGCCGGTATGACCTTGCTTTTGCTTTGATTACAAGCAAAACATTGCAAATACTCATTACAAGGTTTCAAACTTATTCCTTTAGATAGTTGAACAGTTCTCTTAAGCATTTGAAAATTTAAATGCCCTAGCCGTCAGTGTAACAAGTGAATACATTCATCATGAGGTTTCTTATTATCAAACCGTGTTAGCCACCTCTAAACCATTATCATTTAAAACATATAATTCACCTCTTAAAGATGCAGTAATTTTCTTATCTTCTTTTTCAATTATGCAGTTATCTCCCCTAAAGGTAACTACATATCCTAGTTTAACCAAAATTCTAACTGAAATTAAATTAAACTTAAGTTTTAAGTACATATAACATTTTTACATTCTCCTTTATGAAAGAACAATATGCTATACCTTGACCTTTAGCTTTCAGTTTCCAGCCATTGGCTAACGATATCTGCTGTGTACTCTGGGACATTTTAATAAAATTTTTGTTATCATTTGTTATACAGTGGGATGCTCCACTGTCAACCACCCATAAAGTATTTTTTACAGCTCCGTTAATATACATGGCTAACTCTACATTTTTATTTTTATTTTGGTTACTTTTAGTATTCTGGCCAGTATTCTGGCGCTTTGCTTTTTTACAAAATCTTGCCAAATGTCCTCTTCCTCCACAATTAAAACACTTTTTAATTGTGTATGCAGTAGGAGATTCATTATCTTCTTTTTGAGGTTGCTCCCTCCTTAACTGGTCTCTTTCAAATCTTCTTCTGGCCTCTTCAATCAATCTGCCAATTATATCAGTTTAAGTTAGACTTTCCTTAGGCAAAATTTCAAGGGAAGTGACGTAGTTATCATAACTTTCATCTAGTGAAGATAGAATTATGAGACTTGGTGTAGTTCAGAAAAAATAAGTTCTTTCTCGTGCAATTCTTGAAAAATGCTTTTTATAGTTTTCAAATGACTAAGCATATCACCATTCGTTTGGAGATGCATCCTGAAAAGCTTCCGTGTTAGATTTATTTAAGCACCAACGTTATCTCGGACATGAATCCTCTTCAGCTTCTTCCAACATCCAACAGCTGTTTGCTCTCGCGGATGTGAACAAGTTGCTGGTCTGATAATGTTAGTCCTATTATGCAAAGAGCTTGTTCATTCTTCTGTTTAAAGTCTTCTATCTTTTGTCTATCTTCCTCAATCTCTGAATCCCATTCCTCTACGTTTGGTGGATTTTCAATTATGTTCCACAGACCTTCTCTTCGTAGAAGTAGACTACATTTCATAGACCATGATACATAGTTTGTTCCATCCAGCTTGGATATAAGGGACAAACTTTGTAGATTGACTTGTGCCATGTTTTCTCATATGGATATAAAACTATAATTAATAGAACATAGCTGTCTCTTACTGTAACGTATAACAACACAAACTCTCACTTTTTACATAAATCTGTTTTATCCTAGTTAAACTGACTTTGCAGCCTCTGGGCCCATAACCAGAGTTAAACCTAGGACCATAACCAATGTTAAGCCTGGGTTCCCCAACCAGGGTTAAGGAGACAAGCTAAACAGAATATGCAGCGTTAGTCAGATAGGCATACAGATAAATGTGTGAGATAAGTTTATATGTTAGTTAACATACAGTAAGAATAACAGATATGCTTGTGCTATCAAAAATATAGTTTATTCCACTTAGAGTTTTATAGCATAGTCAAAATAACAGTCCATTGTCATGTATTGTTTTTAGTCAGTCCATTCAAGGATATTCAATTAGCAAAGTCCTTGTAGAATATCCAATGTCAGTTCACTTACAATAAATCAGTCCTCTCACAGTTGATAAATCAACAGTCCTTTCTGTCTCCTGTTCCCGTAGGGGAAAAATGCAGCCTTCAGTCTATCTAGTAATTAGGAATCATCAAGCCAGAGAGAACAAGCTGCTGTGCCTTGCTTCTTTTATGGTGTTTTTGCAACCACTCCCTTAATTACATTCTTACAGTTAAAGCTACAAACACTTTAACTAACAAACTATGATAACATATTTATTATTTTACCTAAACCAGTTAGGATAAACAATGTTATCCCTAACAAGGAGCATAAAAAGTTAGCCACTACTCGACTAAGGGAAATGTCAGGAAACTGGGGTGTTTCCTTCTTTCTTGTCCCCCAAACAGGGCATCGCACAGAGCAGAGATACCGAGAAAACCACACACCTGGAGCTGCCATGGTCTCCGGCTTCAGAGAGAGATCCCCACTCCAGGCGATGTCCGCTCACCACTGGCCTCCTCCTTCCATTTGCAGGATCCCTGCAAGGGAGTAAAGAGAAACTGTGGGTGTTTTCTTTGGGAATCTGGTGTGAAAAAAAAAGGGGAATGGGGGAAGGGAGTCAGTATCCCTCCCTTAAAAAATGTCTTCAGGAATTTAAGGGGTGGAGCAGCTTATTCATTGCATCATGGAGGAGAGGGGAGTACAAGTTTGGCCCTGTTTAAGACTTGTGGACTTCAACTCCCAGATTCTCCCAGATTCTCCCAGATTGTAGGATCGTAGAAGCTTCTCCCCCCCCACTTTAAGACTTGCAGACTTCAACTCCCAGAATTCCGCAGCTGGCTGAGGAATTCTGGGAGTTGAAGTTCACTAGTCTTAAAATGGCCAAGCTTGCGCATGTGCATATACACACAATTCTAACTCCCTCCTCACAAACCAGCTACAGGACATCATCAACTTAAAACAATTTATTTAGCGACCATTCCAAGTTGCAACCAGAAAAATGAGATTGAGGACTGTTTTTCACCCTTAACGTCTGTTGCCGTATCCCCATGATCAAAAATTTTCAGGGGGCTGGGCAACAGACTCCAATTTACGACAGTGGCAGCCTCCCGGAGTCACGCAATGATCGTCCTTCTGACAAGCAGAGTCAAGGGAAAGGTGGATTCACTTATCCACCCGTACAACTAACTTAAAACCCCCTGCAGCGGTTCACTTAACGATGGCGGTAAGAAAGGTCGTAAAAGGGGCATTGGTTACCTGCTTCTCGGTGTTCTGAGCAGAGAATCCAAGGAATGGGCCATCCTAAAGCCGGCTGTCCTAAGGGTGGGCAGCAGTCTGGTCCCACGTCCAAGTCTATATGCAATTTCTGTAGCACCCGCCTGCCAAAGGCCGCTTCAGCCGAAGCAAAGGCGTCCAAGCTCATAGTGCCTTAGGAACGGGGATTCAGAAGACCATGTTACTGCCCTACAGATCTCCTTGATGGAGGCCGTGTCACCCATGCCACTGTCGTGGCTGCGCTTCTGGTCAAATGGGCTGTCACTCGCCTGGGCGATGGGAGAGCTTGGAGCTCGTAACCTTTGGCGATGCATGCCCGTATCCACCGGCCGATGGTGTCACCTTGTTACCCAGCGTGGAGAGCTGGAAGGATATAAACACAGATTCTGACCTTCTAAAGGAGGCTGTTCTTTTTAAGTAAGGTGCGGAGGGCTATCCTGACGTCCAAGGTGTGCGATTTCTTCTCCAGGGCGTGGGTTGGGCTCAGGGAGAAATCTGGCAAGGTTATGACCTGTGCCCTGCGGGATGAGTTCACCTTGGAGAGGAAGGAGGGATCCAACCGCAGGACCACCCAGTTTGGGTGGAATATGCAAAGGTCCTCTCTTATGGAGAGGGCCACCAGCTCAGATATCCGTCTGGCCTACATGATGGCCACAAGGAAGGCCACCTTGAAAGTGAGGAAGCACAGGCTGGCTGAGCGTAACGGTGCGAACGGCACTTATCAGAGCTTGTAATACTATAGGCGATCCAGGTGTAAGCAGTCGGTTGGAAAGAGCTAGATGGCTCATCAAAATTTGACGGAAAATCCATGATCCTGTAGGGCCCGGATTGTGATCTGCAGATCCTCTGCTGCCCAGAGGGGAGAGGAAGACTGTATCAAGGTATCGTCCAGGTAACATTGGATGGACTCTGGGATCACCCAGAGATGTGCCGACAGCAATTTGCTGGAAGTCCTAGGTGCTCGGGATAGGCCGAAGGGCCTTGTGCCGATGTCGGCCCACGTAGTGGAACTGCCAGTGGGACAGCCAGACGGGTACGTGGGAGTATGCCTCCGTCAGGTCTGTGGATGTTAGGAAGTCGCCTTCTTGGATGCTCTCCAGTATTGGCTGCAGGAACTGCAAATCTGGAATTTTCTGTAAATTAGACATTTGTTCAATCTTTTCAGGTCCAGAATTGCTCTCCACCCCCCACCCCCCCAGATCTTTGGGACTACAAACAGGATTCAGTAGAACCCCTCCCCGTTGGTCCTTTGGGACCTCTTGAATGGCTTGCTGTCTCCATGTGGCCTCTTTTTGCCTTGTCCCTAGAGATAAGGTGGATTACAACTGGATAATTAAATCGTATTCTTCCCGTTTTATATTTTGGGACATACTAGACTTCTAGAATAACCTAGTGGATATTACTATACATTTCTTCTTTTTTTTTCTTTTTCTCAATTTTTAATTTTTTTTCTTTCAATCTTTTACCGAGATTGGTACCTTTTTTTCTATTTTTTTTTCTTTTTCCTATCTCCTTTACCTTTTTATATTTAACAAAACAAGGATTTTTCCCCCTTTCATTCATTTTTATTTTTATCACTTTCTTTCCTGAATTTCTTTTTTCCTTTTGGATTTTGGTGATCTCTCTGGATTTGTGCAGTGCCCCATCCCTGGTGGAATATATTGGATTAGGGCATAGAAGAGTCAAAGAAAGAAATTTGGAGAAAGACCCCGCTGTGGATTATAAATTGATTTTGAATACAAAATGGAATATAAAGAGATTATTAAGAGATAACAAATACAATATCAAAAAATGAAAAAAGCAACAAACATCCGCTCCATCTTCAGCCTCCTCCTCGGCAGCTTCCAGCCCTGGAGGACAGATATCCATTGAGTTGTGTTACAGCAAGAAAAGAGGGTTACAATGTAGGTGGAAATTAAAATCATCCTTCAAACATTACAAAAGCAAAAAGGGAGAGTGGATGAAAAAACAGGGAATGTAGAAGAAAAGGTAGAGTACATTCAACAGCTGATGATAAAAAATTAGAACTGATAGGAAAAATAGAAGAGAGCAGACATAACAATAAAAGATGACAATTATTACAAAATCAAACAACAAATCAAGATAGATCTGGAAAAATGGGGTAAGATGCAGTTATTGCTAAGAGGAAGAATTGCAGCGATTAGGATGAACATATTACCAAAAGTGTTGTATTTGTTTCAAACAATTCTGATAAAATTGGGGGAATTTTTTTTGAAGAATAAAATAGTACTGAAATACATATGACAAGGAAAGAAACCAAGAGTTAATGTAAAGATGTTGCAGGATGCAAGAACCAGAGGAGGGTTTGGGTTACATAATTGGGAAATACGCTGCTCAAAAAAATAAAGGGAACACTTAAACACCACAATGTAACTCCAAGTCAATCACACTTCTGTGAAATCAACCTGTCCACTTAGGTAGCAACACTGATTGACAATCAATTTCACATGCTGTTGTGCAAATGGAATAGACAACAGGTGGAAAGCAGAGACAGGTAGCAAGACATCCCCAATAAAGGAGAAGTTCTGCAGGTGGTAACCACAGACCACTTCTCAGTTCCTATGCTTTCTGGCTGATGGTTTGGTCACTTTTGAATGCTGGTGGTGCTTTCACTAGTGGTAGCATGAGGCAGAATCTACAACCCACACGTGGCCAAGTTAGTGTAGCTCATCCAGGATGGCACATCAATGCGAGCTGTGGCAAGGTTTGCTGTGTCTGTCAGTGTAGTGTCCAGAGCATGGAGGCGCTACCAAGACATAGGCCAGTATATCAGGAGACATGGAGGAGGCCATAGGAGGGCCAGGATCAGGACTGCTACCTCTGCTTTTGGGCAAGGAGGGACAGGAGAATCACTGCCACAGCCCTGCAAAATGACCTCCAACGAGCCACAAATGTGCATGTGGTTGCTCAAACGGTCAGAGACTCCGTGAGGGTGGTATGAGGGCCCGACGTCTACAGGTGGGGGTTGTGCTTACAGCCCAACACCGTGCAGGATGTTTGGCATTTGCCAGAGAACAAGATTGGCAAATTCGCCATTGGTGCCCTGTGCTCTTCACGGAAGAAAGCAGGTTCACACTGAGCACATGTGACAGACGTGACAGGGTCTGGAGACGCCATGGAGAATGTTCTGCTGCCTGCAACATCCTCCAGCATGACCAGTTTGGCAGTGGGTCAGTAATGGTGTGGGGTGGCATTTCTGTAGGGGGCACATAGCCCTCCATGTGCTCCCCAAAGGTGGCCTGACTGCCATTAGGTACCGAGATGAGATCCTCAGACCCCTTGTGAGTCCATATCCTGGTGCGGTTGGCCCTGGGTTCCTCCTAATGCAAGACAGTGCTAGACCTCATGTGGCTGGAGTGTGTCAGCAGTTCCTGCAAGATGAAGGCATTGATGCTATGGACTGGCCCGCCCGTTCCCCAGACCTGAATCCAATTGAGCACATCTGGGACATCATGTCTTGCTCCATCCACCAACGCGATGTTGCACCACAGACTGTCCAGGAGTTGGGGGATGCTTTAGTCCAGGTGTGGGAGATCCCTCAGGAGACCATCTGCCACCTCATCAGGAGCATGTCCAGGCGTTTTAGGGAGGTCATAAAGGCATGTGGAGGCCACACACACTATTGAGCCTCATTTTGACTTGTTTTAAGGACATTACATCAAAGTTGCATTAGCCTGTAGTGTTTTTTTCCACTTCAATTTTGAGTGTAACTCCAAATCCAGACCTCCATGGGTTGCTACATTTGATTTCCATTGATAATTTTTGTGTGCTTTTGTTGTCAGCACATTCAATGATGTAATGAACAAAGTATTTAATGAGAATATTTCATTTATTCAGATGTAGGATGTCTTATTTTGGTGTTCCCTTTATCTTTTTGAACAGTGTATGTTATCAGGCCACGGTATTAACCTGGGTGAAAAAATGGGTTACACTGAGAAATAGAAGGTTGAGGGACATGATTTGCAATTGGGCTGGCATGCATTTTTATGGTATGGGAGAAGTAAAATACATGGGTATTTTCAAAAGCATATGGTTAGGAATGCATTGTTATTAGCATGGAGAAAAACCAGAGGACATTATATGAAGATTCCAGTCTGGCTATCAACGATGGAAGCACTTATACACCTAAATGTTTGTAAAATGGGAACTACTGCTAGATAAAAAGATATCTTAAATGAAAAAGGTGAGCTCAAAAACAACTGAACGAACAAGGGTTGGAAATGCATTGGTACTCATATACGCAAATACAATCAAGATATTAAAAAGATATTAAAACTGAAGAGATTCGTAAGGTTTGACAGAATTGGATAAAATATTAGCAGGAATGGAAGATAAGCCAATCAAAAACTGTATTGCTATTTACTAGATGTTAAATTAGAAGAACAAGTAAAGGAAACGATAGCATAGGCAAAAAAATTTGGATAGAAAATGGCAGAAGCAGTGGGACAGGAATTATAAATTAACAATATCGACAGCATATTAAAAAAACTTGTTCAAGATGTTTTATAGATGGCACTTTGCTAAGATATTCAAAGATAAATCATCCAAATGCTGGAAGGGCCACCAGACACCTGGAACATAATACTATATATGATGGCCTTGCAAAGAAGCTAAAAAATATTGGACAAAAATACACACATGGTTGGAAAAAATGATAGAACATATAGATTTGAAACCTGAAATATTTTTATTAGAGATTGTACCTGAAGGCTACAGTAAAAAAAAGCATATTTAATCATACACGTATTAACAGATACTAAAATTGTATTTGCTCAGAATTGGAAAAGTGGTAAGATCCCGGCAGAGGGAAAAGTAATTGAGAAAATATTTGAATGTGCAGAGATGAACAGGTTAACATTGGTAACTAAAGAAAAAGAAGAAATGGTATATTATATGGTATGGGGTTTATTTGATCAATGGTTGGAAAGTAAAACAAATTACAATTAATATTTTTTCAACCAATATAACAACAATCCCATTTTCTTTTAGCTACTATTGAATATGTCTATCATTTTTAACAAACTTAAAACTTCTCTATATTTTCACCTACTCCATTTTAATGTTTTACTTTGGAATTATTGTAAATATAAAAAAACTTTTTTAAAAAAGAGATGGGGCAACGTATGAAGAAACTTGGGGGATGGGGGAGAGGAATCCAAGGGGAGACCTAGTCTCAGGTCATGCCCTCTGGGGTTGCTTCCTATTGATTGGCGAATAGGCTTATGTGCCCGCCAATGGGGGGGTTGGGTTGGATCTGTTGTCACTTGGAGTGGTGAAAGGGGCAAGGGCTTCTACCTTGAAATGGCCGCTTGCCTTGGAAGTGTCCTGTTTCTGTCCCTGAACTCTGATCCATCTGGTTCCCAACCTGGTCTCGGGGTATATGCCCTCTGGGCTTGAGAGGCATCAAACCCCATGCTGGTGGGCTGAAAGGAAGCCCCACAGAAATTTTTTCCACGGCAATCAGCTGATCTGTGTAGAGAAGGCAGGATCTTTCTCCCATCCTTCATCTCTACCAGAAGGCACTCTAGGGCCTCTCCAAACAGCTTGTCCCCCTTGTAGGGAGCAGAGGCTAGGTTCCATGTATGTTTCATGTCTGCCTTCCAATAGTGAAGCCACAGTAGTCGGCAGGCCACCACTGAAGAGGAAAGGAGCCCTGGAAGCAAACTTGGTGGAAGCGGAGATCACCAGGGGGAAGTCTCGCTTGTATCTGGTAGAGCCACATCAACGAGGCCCTGTTGAAGAATGAGGCGGTTGTCGATGTTTTGATTGCCATGGCAGTGGTCTTGTGCACCTTATGGAGGGTCCACTCCGCTGGCTTATCCCCTGGGTTCAGAGCATCCTGTTCATGGTTAGGCAAGATGGTGAAAGATACTAAGGCCACCACCGGTCCATCTATAGTTGGTAGTTCCAGTGCCTCAGAGAAATCCGGGGCCACATTATAAAATCTTTCATTTTCATTTAGGGAAGGGCACACCCCTGATTGGGCCCATTGCTTTTGGACCAGGTCCCGGAATAGGTCAGGGGAGGGGATTTCCTCGATCTCTATGGTTGGCTGTGAAAAGAGCAACTCATTCGGGTCCACAGGCTCCAATGCTGGCTCTGCTCCCATACCTGTTGTGGCTTTGGCCTTGAGTAACAAGGATTTAAAGAGGGATGGGGAAAAGAGCCTTGTGGGGGATACCCTGTGTTGCTGTCATGTTGGGGAGTTTCTGAGGGTCCCGAAGCAGTCTGAGGTCTTTGTTGCAGCCCTGCCGCGATGCCCTGCGCTATGGCCTCCGATATCAGGATTTTCATCTGGTCAGAGATTTCAGGGCCCTGACTCTCCTGGGGGCCAAGTCCCGCCGCCGCCGTGGGAGTAAAACTGGCCTCTGGCGCCCCCTTCCTCCGCTTAGGCGGCGGCTTCGAATCAGGAGCCATAAAAGCCTCGCCGGAGGGCAGAGACACTTGCTCTCTGGCGCCACCTGGCGACCCGGCCCGAGAGCCCAGCGGACTCTGGTGCTTCGCGCCGATTGACTGACCCAGTTGCTGGGCTGGAAAAGCGCGGGAAACTCCAACGGTTTCCTGCGCGGGGGGTCTCCGCCCCCCCTGTGGCGATGCTTGCGCCTCAGCGGCCCTTTTGTCAGCGGCCTTCGAGGCCCCCTGGCAGGGGAGGGCTGTCGCCTTCGGCCTGGCCGCGGCTGTTTTGGCGGCCGACTTGGGCCCCGCGGAGACTTTCGGGGAACTCTGGTCCTCCTCCCCGCTCGGCCCTGTCGTTCCCGGGTCCGCCATTTTAGCCTCTGGGGCCTCCGGACCAGGCAGGCTCGTTGCTGTGCGGAACCTTTTGCTGCCGCCGCGGCTTTATTTCTCTCTCAGCCGCTCCAGGCTTCCCCCGGGCGGTGGCTCCCGTCCCCTTCTCCGTGGGGGCTCATTGGAGGGACCTCCACCGTGATAAAGTGACAGAGGTGGCTAGGCCGGGAGCAGCCAGCCTCGCCTTTTCGTCGTCCTGCGAAGGCTCCGGAGCCTTTTCACGCGGACCACTCTGTGATTTACGGTTCGAAATCCTGCCAGAAATGACCGCTTCCTCCGGCCGAAGAGCTCTCTTCTACCGGGCTCTGTTGAGGGAAAAGACAGATTCCGAGACTGGGCATGCGCAGGCCAGGGAGGCGTGGCCTAAAGGTTGGTTGACTCCCCCTCAGAAGAAGCAGAGTTAACCCCTTGCTTTCCTCGGAAACTCTGCTCAGCACAAGAATCCAGTTCCCTATAAATTTTTGCCAGATGCAATAGAAATCGGAATGGGAATAAGATTACAATAGAATATAACAGAATATAGAAAATAGAATAGAATAGAAATAAAACAGTGAATAGAATAGGAATGAAACGATTAAAATAGGAATTAGAATAGAACAATAGAAATTATAATACAATAAAAAAGAATAGGAAATAATCGTTTATTGGCCAAGTGATTGGACACACAAGGCATTTGTCTTTGGTGTAAATGCTCTCAGTGTATGTCAGAAAAAATAAAATGCATTCATCAAGAATCATAAGACGCAACACTTAGTGATAGCCATAGGTTATGAATAGAACAGAACAGAATATAGAATAGAATGTAGAATAGAACAGAATAGAAATAATAGAATAGAAATAAGAATAGAATAGATAACAGATAATCAGAGTTGGAAGGCACCTTGGAGGTCATCAAGTCCAACCCCATACAGAATACAATAGAATAGGAATCGAATAGAATAGAAAGAATAGGAATCGAATAGAATAGAAAGAATAGGAATAGAATAGAATAGAAATAATAGGAATTGAATAGAATTCTTTATGGGCCAAGAGTGATTAGACACACAAGGAATTTGTCTTTGGTGCATATACTCACTGTGCATCAAAAAAGATAAAATACATTAATTGTTACTAATAAGCTATCACATCATACATAGGTTACTAATAACACAATCAAAAGATGCTAAGACAACAAAATTATATAAATTGTGAAGACACAAGCAACACTGTTACAGTCATTAAGTGGGAAGAGGTAGGCAACAGGAAGGATGAGAAGAATGGCAATACAGCCTTACTAAGTAGTTTGACAGTGTTGAGGGAATTGTTTTAGCAGAGGGGTGTCCTTGTGTCTAGTTGTTCTGGGGTGCAGTGCTTTGTGTAGCGTTTTGAGGGTAGGATTGAAACAATTTATGTCCGGGATGCAAGGGGTCTGGAGATAAACATAAATCTCACTTAACTGTCTCCTTTAGCAACGTAAATAGTAGTAGATGGAGGACTAGCTGTATGGATTCCGATTCCTCCTCCTACTACTACTACTACTACTACTTGGGAGTCCTGAAGAAGGCATGGAACTACAGCCACCACCCAGGCTGAGTAGCCTGGGAGTCGGAATCCCAACACCTTGGGTGGGGGGTTTGCAGGCAATTGCCACGATTGCACCAAAGCGCTGGATGCAAAAAAGCACACCCACACACCCACACCCACACACCCTTTCCCTGGGCCAAGTCAGCTTCTGGGCCTCTCCTCCACACCAAAATCTACTCCCCTCCAGGCTAGCCCTGCTCTGAACTTCCACTCCTCTGCGGCACAGCCAAGGGAGGGGCAGTAAAGCTCTCTCCCCCCACCCCGCCCTTTCATAGCCAGATATCCAAACGGTGGAGCTTCCCTGGGAAACTGGGGGCGCCCCCCACCCCTAATAAACAAGGGCCAAACGTCCTTGCACCCTTTTAGGGAAAGGAGGTGGGGGAAGCCATCGGAATCCTAACCCAATCCTTTAACCCGCCGGGGGGGGGGGATCTCATAAACAAAGGTGGAATAATAGCTCCCCCCTCCCCTACCCCCCCCCCGAAAAGCACCGCGTCCCTACCGTCCCTTTCGCTCCAACTCAGCCCGCAGGCAGCGAAGGCGTCAGTCCGGGGCAGCCCTGGTAAAAAAAGAAAACCCAGGACGATTCGCACGTGACCGCCGAGAAACTGGATCTCCCCCTTTCCCAGTGGCTGCCGGGTGGGGGGGGCGGAGAGGGAGGGGAGAGAGAGAGAGAGGAAGGGGCGGGAGGGGGGGAGAGCAGCCTTTCTCCAAGCCGCTTCCTTCCCCAACTGGGCGCCCTCCGCAAGAACGCCGGCCAAAGCAACGCCGCCCGGGAGAGAGAAAGGATGGGTGGATCCCGGTGATCCAACCGCTCAGCACCCCCTTTTTTCTCCTCCTTCCCAGCCTCGCCCCTGCCGCCCGCGGGGCTTCGGAAAAGGAAACACGCACACACACACACACAAGTGTTGCTTTGGCTTCAAAACACAAAACAGACAGGCACACAAAAGATGGCCAACCGGGGGCGGGATCGGGAGCAAGAAAAGGGGCTGGGGCGGCACGGTTGCCCACCCACCCCAAAATGCCAGCAGCCCCTCCCCTCCCGGGAAAAAACTGTGTGTTTGTGTGTGTCTCCAGGAAGGGAAGGGGTTTGGTTTCTTTTTCAGCCTCCTTGGATGGACAGCAAGACTTGCGGAGGTTTTGTTTGGGTCGGCTGAAAGCTTGGAAAGTGGGCATCCCGACGTTGCCGCCTCGACTCGCGTTCGTGGTTGCGTGTTGTGTGTGTGTGTTGACTCTGGAGGCTGCGACGTCCTTGGATCTCGGCTCTTCCCCATCCAGCGGGTCTCCCCCACCTACCCCCCCCCACCCACCCCCGAGGAGGAAGGGAAGGGAGGATGGTAGGAGGAAGAAAAGAAAGGCAGGAAAGAGGCAGGGGGGAGGGGGGGTTGGGAAGGGAAAAAAGGGAGGAAGGAAAAGGGAAGGGAAGAAAGAAAAAAAGAGGGGAGGAAAAAGACAGGAAAGAGGCAGGAGGGAAAGTAGAAAAAGGAAGGAAAGAGAAAGGAGACAACAGGAAGGAGGGAAAGGAAGAGGAAAAAAGGGAGTGAGGAATAAGGGAAAAGGGAAAGGAATGGAAGGAAAGGGGAAGAGGAAGGAAAGGAGGGCGAGGATAGAAAGAACAGGAGGAAAAGATAAGGAAGGAAAAAAATAGAAAAGGAGGGAAAGAAAAATATAAAGGGAGAGAAAGGGGGGAAGAGGGAAGGGAAGAGAAAAGAGGGAAGACAGAAGGAAGGAGAGGAGAGAGGCAGCCCATTTTTCCCAAGATAAGAAAGGAATAGAGGGAAGGAGAGAAAGAAAAGAAGAAGGGGAGGGGAAAGGAGGGATGGATACAGAAGGAAAGAAGGAGAGGAGGGAGGCAGCCCACTTCTCTTGGTAAGAAAGGAATAGAAGGAAGGAGAAAAGAGAGGGAAGGAAGGAGGGAGAGGTAACGGGGACTACGTAAAAACCCGACCACCCCGTTTCTGAAGCGTTAAATATTTTGGGGGGGGCGGGTTTCAGCCTTATGGGTCCGGCGATCCCTGCTCTACTACACCCCGGCAGGGTAGGGCAACTGCAGGGGAGCCGGCCGCCTCCGAGAGCTGCGGCCAAAAAAAGAAGAGAAAACGGGAGGCAAACGGCTTCCCACGCCCGTCGTGGCCGGGGATGATGGGTGGGGTGGCGGTCAGTCCGAATTGCGCAGCCTGGGAGAAAAAAGCAAGCGTTGGATCCCGCCCTCCTTTGATCGCGCTCCCTTCCCCGCTTTCCTCCCCCCCCCTCCCCGTTACCTGCAGGCCCGGAGGGAGGCGAGTGGTACCCGGACTGTGCCTGGAAGCCACGCCCGTCGCGAGGCCCCACCGGTTTTCTGGAGGGAGAGGGGGAGGAGCTGGAGGGTGAACCCCTTGCTGGGGGGCTCCGCCCTCTTCTTTGGAAGCCCGCCCTCTTCTGCACATCTGAAAGGGGTTTCTGTTTCAGTCCAACCCCGACGCTGCACGTTGGAACAGGGCTCCCTGTTTCAGATTAATAAGAGCTTGAAGGAATCTTGGAGGTCATTTTGTCCAACCCCGATGCTGCACGTCGGAACAGGGCTTCCTGTTTCAGATTAAAAAGAGTTTGAAGGGGTCTTGGAGGTCATCTAGTCGAAACCCCATGCCACCCCTGCTGTACATTGAGTGGACTTCCTGTTTCAGATTAACAAGGGTTGGAAGGGGCCTTGGAAGTCATTTATTCCAACCCCCCCCCAAGCAGGTTTCACACACACACACACCAGTCTGTCCACTTCACCTGCCCTTTGTGCCTCTTTCCCGAGCATCCTTGCGGAGGGCTTTCACTACAACGCCCATCAGCCCTAGCCACGCAGCAGCCTACCCAAGGAGGAAAACGGGGGCTGCATACTTTTCCTCCAAATTCTTTCTCCGGATTGAAGCCTCCTAAAGCTATGCTAGGCTGCAAAAGTGGTGGGAATGTGTCAGCCAGGTCTTTGGCTGGACGTGGAAACTCTTGAACCCAGGTCCTGGAGCTCAGAGAGGCATCTGACCTCTGACCTATGCTGTTTCCAGTAAATAAAGCGTCTTTAAATATATTTTATTCTGGGCACTGGCCCACGTGTGACTTGGGTGGTTGTATAAAAAGTTTGACAAAGAACATTAATAAAAATATGTACAGGGAATTCTCAGCTTATGACCATGACTGAACAGCAAATTTATGTTGCTAAGCGAGATAGCTGCTAAGTGAATTTTGTCACACCTTTCTTGCCACCGTTTCTTACCAACTGTCACAAGTGTCATAAGTCACTTTTTTCAGGGCTGTTGTAGGTTGGAATGGCTACTAAAAATGGTTGTAAGTCAAATAATAATAATAATAATAATAATAATAATAATAATAATAATAATAATAATGATAATAGTGATAATAGTGATAATAGTGATAATAGTGATAATAGTAATAATAGTAGAATAATAATAATAATAGTTTCATGTTTAATGAAATTAATAATAGTTTCATGTTTAATGGTTAATAATAGTTTCATGTTTAATTAGATTAATGATTATTTGTGATACATTTTTAAATGTTCAGTTCACTAGGTTTCAAGTTCAATGAATAAAAGATTAATAATAATAACATAGTTTCATGTTTAATGAAATATTTCATGGTTAATGAGGTTAATAATTATTATTGTGATAAATTTTTAAATGTTTAGTTCACTAAGTTTCATGTTTAATGAATAAAAGTTTAATAATAATAATAATAATAACTACTACAGCAACGATACAGCTGTTTTTCTCCATCATTTCTTCCTCAACCTACCCCACAACCTAAACCTATCTAATCCAGGGTATCTGATCTTGGCCCATTTAAGACCTCTGGACTTCAACTCCCAGAATTCCCCAGCCAGCAAGGGGCAGTCTTAAAGTGGCCAAGATTGGACGCCCCTCATCCGATCTGTTTCCTTTTGCTCCACTTCAGAGTGAAGGGACAGAGTCACGGGATAAAAAATAAATAAAAATTCAAGAGACTGGACAGCCACTCATTTGAAACAGTATAGGGTCTCCCACTTGGGTGTGGGGGGATGGACTAGATAACCTCCAAGGCACCTTCCAGCTCTTTTCTGATTGCAATAAAATAAACATAGCCCTGTTTTTAGGCCACAAATGCTAGAGAATCTGGCCTGTTTCTTTCAGTTTGCAGAAACTCCCGAAGGGAAGGTGGGGTTGCCCTAAACACCCCAAAACTCTCTCTGCTGCAGATCCACAACGGGCACTTCCTTTGTTGCATCACACCCTGGAAATTCCCGGTTTTGCCCTCTTAACCTTTACAATGCTCCAGTTTTTTCAATTCACCTACCAAGGGTGACTTCTCAAAGCAAACACCAAAATCTCAGTCTTGAGGGGTGTGTGTGTTTAAGCCCATTCTTTCTACCCTGCTACAGAGGCCGGCTGTTTTTCTGTGGGGGCGTTGTTTAAATTGAGTGTCTCCGGTGTTGCAACATCCCCCAGAAAGTCATCTTGTTTGCAGACAGTCAGTCTTTTGCAGTGACTCAGAGCCAAAAATCTCAAGACTTGACACATTTGGGTCAATCTTTCTATGGGGAGTTGTCCCCAGGTCGCTTGAGGTGTTGTTTTTTTTAGCTTAGATGGTTTTGGGTGTTTTGTTTCAACATCTTTCAAGTAGGACTCTTCCTTTGTTGTGTTTTAGGATTTCAAAATTGCAAAGCCTCCCAGAGTCTCTCGGCTGAGTTGGTGTCTACAGAAATTGAACGAATAAATAAATAATAATAATAATAAATCTCTATATGTAAAAGTGGAAGACTCCCTCAGGCATCATCACAAAATCTCCAGAACCGTAAAGCCTGCAAGCTTGAAATTGGGCACCTATGTTTCTCTTAGCTTTTTTTTTAAAAGGATTTTTCAAAATGACCATCAGAGCATTAGTATTTCCTATATTATTATTATTATTATTATTATTATTATTATTATTATTATTATTATTATTATTATTATTATTATTATTATTATTATATTTAGTGACAGCCTTTGGGGCTGGTTGGTAGCTCAACAGCTCAAGTCCTAATCATAAACCTAGGAACTGGTATTATCATCGTCATCTTCATCATTATTATACTACACAAAAACCTACAGTGTACAAGCAAACGAGATAACTATGCTGGGTTTTTATTATTATTGTTGTTATTATTATTATTATTACACACAAAAATGATAGTATACACAGCAGATGAGATAACCATGCTGGGTTTCGTATCACAAATCACTAGTCGAACCTTCCCAAGCGTTTAGGGCTGCGTGATGTATTGGCGGATTAAGCGAGCAGATCCCAACACTTTTGTGTAGAATAATAATAATAATAATAATAATAATAATAATAATATACACAAAACAGTGTATGCAGTAAATGAGGCAACTATGCTGGTTTTCTTTATATTATTATTATTATTATTACTACTACTACTACTACACTCCGATGTTAAGGAGTTCGACTTCCCTCCCCACCTGAAAAGAAATCTCTTCCAAAGGTAAAACACAAGCAGAGGAGGTTCAGTTTCACAGGAGCACCAAGCAGCTTCAGTCTAGAACAGTTGAGTTAAGCCATGCCCAGGCTCCTTGCTGTCTCCTTCTTGCTCCCCCAGCAAATACTCTTTCAGTTTCCAAACAGCCCCTCCACTCTCTCACACACCGACAGGACACTAGCCAGATGAATACTGATGGATATTGGTAGGCAGAGGCAGAATTCCCCCCCCCCTTATTTTCCTCCCCGAAAACTAAGCCCGACCACAGAGTTTTGTAGCGAAGCATGGGGATCGAGCTAGTTAATAATAAATAATATAAAAAAATAAATAAGAGAGCCCATGTTTTTTTTTTTAATTCTGAAGTCTGTTTAGCCACGTTCCACCATTATCTGTGGTCAGCCTAATTCAGAGGGGGGCACCTCCCATGTCATACTGGTATCACCCACGCGTTGGACTATAATGTGGAACTGTAGACTCCTAGGGCAGGAAGGTACCTTAGAGGTCGTCTATTCCAGCCCCCAGGGGGCCAAGGCAGGAGTCCTCCTTCCATCTTGGGCAAATGGTTTCCCAATATTTTCTTGAAACCTATAGTTAGCTACAGTTAGGTAGATAGACAGGGAGAAATCATGGGTGGAAGATAGGTAACCAGCTAGACAGGCAGGGAAGATAGCTAGATAGATAGACAGATAGGATGGAGGGAAGACAGATGGACAGATCATAGAGTTCTAGGGATGGAAGGGCCTTCGGATGTCTTCTAGTACAACCTCTAGGGGCCCAAGGCAGATGGACAGACATATAACATACATAGAGAGGCAGTCAGACATGATAGACAGACACAAACAGACATATGGATAGATGAATAGAGAGATAAATAGATAGGGAGAGAGGGAGAGATAAGATGATAAACAGATAGATGGTAGAGATATGAGAACACACATACACACACAGTATGTGTGTGTTTATCATCCTCTGTGTCTACCATCTATTTATCATCTCTCTCTCCTTATCTATCTATCCCTCCTTCCCACCATCATCTCTCATCCACCATGCCTATCTTTTTAAAAAAGTTTTTATTTTATTTTATAACATACACAAATTCCAATTTCAATTAATCAGTGTGTTGTCCTGGGTACAAATCATTTTTGGAAATAATAACCACAGTATTTACAACAATATTCATTGCATTAGTATCAGTTACATTAATGTTAATAACCATAATAATCATCCATTATGTCTGTCATCTCTCTCTCTCTCATATATATAGATAGAGCGATGATAGAGAGATGAGATAGATGATATAATAGAGATGACAGAGATGAGAGATGATGATAGAGAGATGATAAATAGATGATAGAGGGAGAGATGATAGAGATGATAGATGTAGAGATGATAGAGATTACATGATAGAGAGAGAGAGAGAGAGATGACAGATGATAGAGATAGATGAGAAAGAGAGAGAGAGATGATACAGACTTGATAGATGGAAGACATAGATTGATCATAGAATCCTAGGGCTGGGAGGGACTTTGGAGGTCTTCTAGTCCAACCATTTCCCAAGGCAGGAGGCAAATGGCTGTCCAATCTTCTTCAAAAAAACCCTATCAATGGAAACACCCCCAACTTCTGGAGGCGAGCTGTTCTATTATCCTTCGACTCTTAGCCAATATATCCCGAACCCCACACCCTTTGACCTCTAGTGCAAGCCACACTTCTTAAGCCCAGAAGCCCCTCTACTCCAGGTTTTCCATGGGAGGGGAAGCCAAGTCAGACACACACACACACACACACACACACACACCCCTAGGCTACCCCCACCCCCATTTCTCCTGGGTGCCTCTCATTTCCTCAACCAGGGGCTACCAAGGTCCTCCCCCCCAATAAGACGGGGTCTGGAAGGAATAAAATCAAGCCCGTTTATTAAAATCACAATGAAAGCTACATGATCGGCATGTTACCATGCCTTCCCGTCACAAATCCAGAGCTGTGATATTAATTTCATTATTATTATTATTATTGTTAAAAAGAGAAGATTCAGCCCTTCTGGGATTTAATCCTAGGGGAGGTTTGGGGGTGGGTGGGAAGGCCTCCGCTACTCCAGGCCCCTCCCTGGCTCCCCAAAGGGAGAATGGTGGGATGGTCCTAAGGGTAGAGGCAGAGGTTCTTCGTTCGCCCAGGTGAGGGGAACACACACACACATGGAGGAGGTTGGCCAGGGGCCGTCAGGGAGCCAAGGCCAGCCAGCCAAGGATGAGCAGGCTCCCACCATAAGGTGCCACGTGGGTGAAGGCCGGCTGGCCAGTTAGCGCGTGGTAATAAAACGGCCCGCAGAAGAGCCCCAGGCCTGTGGACAGGATGCCGCCAGCCTGGCAAAGAACAAAAAGAGATGTTAATGCTTGCCCCTCCCTGCAAACCACAGAGGTTCCTGCCTGAGCCCCTTTAGCAGATAATAGATAATGACAAAAAACCAAGCTGCACTAAAAAAAACCTCAATGCACAAAACGCAACGGTTGTCAACTAATCAAGAACACAGCAACTCAAAGATCAATAAAAACAGACCTAGGCTCCCAGCCAATCAGGATGAAGAAAAAACAAAAACACCACTCAAATAAAGCAGAAAGCCAGCACCAAATTCAAACAAAAAAACAGCTGCCAAGCCTGACACACAAGATTCAAAAGAACCCAGTGCACAAGCCGGAGGATTCTGATGAAACGTCGCTATAACTTTAAAAACACAACTATTAAGTGGGAAAACACCCAAAGAAACCTAAATACCAAACATATAACACACACACACACATATACATACACATATACAACACCCACCCACACACCCCAAAGGTATAAAAGCAATCCACATAATTATAAGTAAAACTTCTATGGGCTTATTATGGAATAGAAGTGGACTTCCAATTCCCAGAATGCCACAGGCATTATTGCCGTTATCATTATAATTATTTAATGTGTGATGAGAACATGACAGAGAGAAATAAACATATATACGAAGGTCATATAATTATGAGTAAAACTTCTATGGAGTTATGGCAACTGGAAGATAGCTGGACTTCAACTCCCAGAATGCAATGGAATAGACATGGGACTTCAACTCCCAGAATTCCACAGGCATTATGGTCATCAGTAATCATCATTTAGCATATGATTAGAACATGACAGGAGTAAATGTATGTAGGCAACCCATGTAATTATAAGTCAAATTTCTAACTGGAAGTGAGCCGGACTTCAATTCCCAGGGTTCCACAGCCAGCATGCAATGGAATAGGAATGGACTTCAACTCCCAGAATTCTGGGCATTCACAGCTCTTAAAGGTGCAGAGGTTCAAAATAGAAAATTTGGGGAGAGGGGTTGTGTTCCCCATGTTAAAGCAGCACATGCCCCCACCCAGGTATCTGACTGCATCAGGGGAGGCTCCAGATTTTCAGAAAGGAGGGGAACCCCACCACCTGAATGCCCTCCCACCAAGAATTAGCTGGGTGAAAATCCTGGAGGAGTTTGGAAGTGTTTGTGCGTGTGTGTGTGTGTGTGTGTCAAGAGGGGCAAGATGGTGCCCCCCCATCCACTCCAGGGGGACCAAAGCCTCATCCCCCCACCCTTTTCTTGTATTTGCAAGTGCAGCCACGATGCAAGGTTCACTCCTTGGTTTCGTTAATTCCTGTTTAGTTTTAAGTTTTTGGTTTTTTTACCCCCTATCTACTTATATAAGGATTAATCTTTATATTATTCATGTTCATTATTCATGTATTCTTGTGTGGGGTGCACTAGTAGAGGCTAAACCAATTTTGCTGCATACACAATGTACAATGACTATAAAGGCTTTGAACTTTGAACCTCTTTCTCATTTAAAATATCGTTGTACGTAACAATCCCCCCCCAAAAAAAAATTTTTTTTACAACATTTGGATGTGATATCCATGCTTCCACTGTGGAAAGACAGACCTGGCATTTCCATATCTTTTGGGGGTTTTTTGCTGTAACTTTTTCCCATATTAAAGAGTAGAGCATCATGCCTTTGGAAGCATCTTATGCACTTTATTTTTTTCATACCACAAAAAGGCATGCCATCCCAATTGAAGATCATGTCCTGGCCCACACCTCCTTTTTTTAAAAAAATAATGTTTCTATTGCATATTTTTCATTATTAAACATCCCATTTCCAGTTTTGCAACGGCAGCGTACTGGCTCTGTCAAGTCCTTTTTAAACAGACATCATAGTATACATCCTGGTTGTAACCAGTGTTCTCATAGTCATAGAGTGTAGCCTCTTTTAAATACATAGTGTTGTACATCATAATTACAACTATTGCTTTCCTAGTTGGAACGATGAACTCTTATTCAATTTATCACCCTATGCTTTAAAACTATATTCACGTACAGCCCAATAGCGGTATTGCTTACATTGTGTGTATTCTTACATATTTATATATATCTGTATTTCTTTCTATTTTGTTAATCCACCTGTTTTTAACCATTGATACAATATGTCCCATATTAAGTAGCATTACTTTATATGGAATGTATTGTATCAATGTTATTAAGTAGTAATTTTTCCCCGAATGCCATCCCTCTGCTAAACAACTAATTCCCACAACACTGTCAAACTACCTAGTAAGACCGTATTGCTATTATTCTTCTCATCCATTCTATTGCCTATCTCTTCCCATTTATGACTATAACTGTATTGCTTGTATCTTTACCATTTATATTGTTTTGTTTCCTCATATGATTTGATTGCTTATTAGTAACCTATTGTTAGGGATAACATTGTTTTACCCTAACTGGTTTAGGTAAATAATAATATGTAATCATAGTTTGTATGTTAAAGTGTCTGCAACTTTAACTGTGGAACAGTAATTAAGGGAGTGGTTGTGAAAGCACTTTAAAAGAAGCAAGATGACAGCTTGCTCTCTCTCTGGCTTTGATGATCCCTGATTACTGCAAGGACTCAAGACTGCATTGCTCGAACGGGAGAGAAACAAAGGACTGATTTGTAAGTGAACTGACATAGGATATTCTGCACGGATTTTGCTAACTGAATATCCCTGAATGGACTGACTAAATGATACATGACTATTGGACTGTTATTTTGACTATGCTATGAACTCATAATGGAATAAACTATATTTTTGATAGCACAAGCGTATCTGTTATTTTTACTGTATGTTAATAAACATACAAGCTTAGCTCACTCATTTATCTGTGTGCCTATCTGACTAACGCTGCACATTCTGTTTAGCTTGTCTCCTTAACCCTGATTGGGGAAACCAGGCTTAACACTTATAACGATCATTAAGTGTTGTATCTTATGATTCTTGATGAATGTATTTTATTTTTTCTTATGTACACTGAGAGCTTATGCACCAGAGAAATTCCTTGTGTGTCCAATCACACTTGGCCAATAAATAATTCTATTCTAATTTTATTCTATTCTATCCTATCTCATTCCATTATTCTATTCTATTTCTATTCTATTCCTATTTCTATTGTATTCCTATTCCTGTTCTAATTTCTATTCTAGTCTATCCTATCCCATTCCATTATTCTATTTCTATTCTATCCTATCCTATCCCATTCCATTATTCTATTCTATTCTATTCTATTCTATTTCTATTCTATCCTATCCTACTCCATTATTCTAGTCTAATCCTATATTTTATTACCTATTTTATTCTATTCTAATCCTATATTTTATTATCTACTCTACTCTACACTCTACTCTACTCTACTTCTTTCCTATTCTATTCTATTTCTTCTATTTCTTCTATATCTTTAAGTTCCATTGAGAATCTGTCCAATTCTGCACATTCTAATATTATTTTTTTAAATGCATCTTGCAAGAGCTGCACGTGGAGGAAACTGTATGGGGAGAGGGAAGCAGGTTGGGGGGGGGTTGGGTCTCCCCCCCTCAAAGAATACCTACCAGCATGGGGTAGCGGCAGTGGGGCACAGCCAAGAGAGCCAGGCTGTGCAGGAAGTGGTACCTATTGGCCGTGCTGTACAACTGGGGATGAAGGAAAAAACAACAGTTGAGCATCACAACCATGGCGGGGAGGGGGGCTTGCAATGCACGCACGTCCCTGGGACACCCACCCAACCTGGCCGCCCAGCCCAGGGTGGACAAGGGGGTTGTGTGGCAGGACCCCCCCCCCAATTGGGACATCCAACATGGGTATGTGGGTGTGGATGTGACTTGGCCGATGTCAGAGAGGCAGCTGGAGATGTTCCAGATGGCTCCCATGGCAGAGGGTCTTCTTGGGTGGGGGCTTTTTACCTCTTTCAGGTACTCCGGCTGTTCCTGGGGGTGGAAGCCTGGAAGAAGAGGAGCAGGGATGGGGTGGTTATATGGGGGATTGCCCTGTCCAGCCAGGTCGCCCCCCCCCACTTGCATGTGGGGACAATGCCTTCATCCTGTGAGAGCTGCAGGGGTCCTTTTGTTCTGCCTGGGGGGGGGGGGCGGAGGGGGCCACCCAAAGGCTCGGTGGCGGGTCCAGGTGGAGCTCTTGCCTCACAATCAGGAGGCTGTGAGTTCGATCCTAGGTAGAGGCTACTAATTGGAATAGCCTCTCCTGCTTGAGCAGGGGGTTGGACTTGATGACCTCCAAGGTCCCTTCCAACTCTGTTATTCTATGGAAATTCTATGAAAAATGAGGTCATCTCCAAGGAGGAGTGACGTCATTGCTGCATGATGTCACGGGGTCCCCCCCCACTCCAAGGACCAAGAATCAGATTCGAGCTAGCCTGGAAGGGATCTTAAGAGGTCCTCTAGTCCAGCCCTCTGCTCTGCACTATTCAAGCCTGCCGGCATGGCGCCACTAAGCGACTCCCCCTTCGCCTTAAAACGAGCAGCCACCCCCCCCCCAGGCGTCTAACACAGACCCCCTCATAAAGACCCCTCCCCAATTTGCACCGGCTTCTCTCTCCAAGCGCCCCCAACTTGGTGGGATCCCAGCTCAAGGCAGCCCGACCGAGCCCCGCCACCGCTCACCATGCGCCCCATAAGCGGCCGCCCCCACCGCGGATGCCCCGCTTAGCGCCCCGAGGCGGCGGAAAAAAGTCGCCGCGGCCGCCATCCTCCGCTAGATTCGAACCCTTCCGACTAGGCGAGTCTTAGCCAATCGGCGTCCGCGGGGCCTCTTTACTATGCAGGCCTCGGCCATCCGACGGGGTCCGCACAGCTAATCAGCGCTCGCTAATCGCTTCCCGAACCGTGGCCCTTTAAGGAATCCAGTTTGAGGCTCCGGCAATTATCCAATAGAAACGACTATCCTTCCTTGTTTTTTTTTCTTTTTCTTTTCTGTTTATGGGTTCTCCAGTCCGATTCGCTCACGAGATGGAGCTGAGGACTTCAATCACGGCCCAGGATCCAATCCCAGGGAGCCGGAGGGAGCGAGGGAGGGCGCAGTTGTAGCAATTGCAGGCGCAATTTATATAGGCGGACGCTTTACACGATTTATGGCACCGCCTTGTATCACGGCGCCCTCTGTCGGAAGAGACAGAAGCGTCCCTTTTGGAGGCGTTTCCAAGTGGTGCCCTTTTCTTCCTCCAGCATCTCTGCCTCCCGCGCGCGGGTCTTCGTTATCTGGCTTCCTCTATTCCCTCACTTGGGAAGGCAGGTGTGGGAGGGGAAATGGCCGACCCGCGTTTGCCTTTCACGCAACGTCACGCGTTCCCGACGTTACCCCACCCCCCTTGCACGATTTATCCGCCTGGAAATAGCAGCATCTCTCTTGGATGGCCAGCCTGGATACGGCCGCGATCTCCTCAGCTGCGTTCTATTGTATTCTTATTTCTATTCTATTCTACTTCCTATTCTATTCTATATTCTGTTCTGTACTATTGTAACCTATGGCTATCACTAAGTGTTGCATCTTAATATTCTTGATGAATATATTTTATTTTTTCTTATGTACATTGAGAGCATTTGCACCAAGGCGAAATTCCTTGTGTATCCAATCACACTTGGCCAATAACGAACTCTATTCTATTCTATTGTATTTGGGGTTAGGCTAGATGACCTACAAGGGACATTCCAACTCTGATTATCTAATCTATTCTATTCTAATTTCTATTCTATTCTACATTCTACTCTATATTCTGTTCGTAACCTATGACTATCACTTAAGTGTTGCATCTTATGATTCTACATTAATGTATTTTATTTTTTCTTATGTACACTGAGATCATATGCACCAAAGAGAATTATATTCTATTCTGTTATATTCTATATTCTAAGTTTTATTCTGTTCTATTTTACATTCTATTCTATATGGGGTTGGACTAGATGACCTACAAGTTCCCTTCCAGCTCTGATTATGTTATTTATTCTATTCTGTTCTACTCTATTCTTCCATTCCATATTCTATTCTATTCTTATTTATATTCTGTTGTGTTCTATTCTACTCTATTCATAACCTATGGCTATCTCTAAATGTTGCCTCTTATGATTCCTGATGAATGTATTTTATTTTTTCTTATATATAGTGAGAGCATTTGCACCCAATTCTATTCTAATGTTCTATTCTATTATAATCTAATTCAATATCTTATTATTCATTCTATTTTAAGCTATGCTGCTTATATCTTTTTATATTGTTTTGTTTTCTTAGTATGTTTGGATTGCATATTAGTAACCTATGTACAATTTGATTGCTTATAGCAGGGGTTTTCGAATTTGACAGCTTTGGCAGTTTAAGACTGGTAGACTTCAACTCCCAGAATTCCTCCTCGTCATGTTAGCTCAGGCATTCTGGGAGTTGAAGTCCACCAGTCTTGAACTGCCAAGTTTGAAGACTTAGCTTATATTAATCTATGACCATCACTAAGCATTACATCTTATGATTCTTGATGAGTTTATTTTAGTCTATTTTATTTTCGATTCTATTCCCCATCTCTCTATTTTATTTTCTATTCTCCATCCCTCTATTTCATTTTAATTTCTATTCTATTCCTATTCCATTCCTATTTTATTTCTTTTCTATTCTTATTTCTATTCTATTCTATTCTATTCTATTCTATTCTATTCTATTCTATTCTACTCTACTTTATTCTTATTCTATTCTTATTCCTATTGTATTCTATTCCTATTCTATTCTTTCTTACTTTTCTATACCCATTTCTATTCCATCCCATCTCGCAAAGGTTTCTGGGAAACGTTCTCCTCCAGTGGGCATGGCAGAGACTCCGAAGAAACGAAGGGGTTAACTGGGCTTCTTTTGAACCGGAGTCAATCAAACTTTCGGCCCCGCCTCCATATCATGCGCATGCCCAGTCTCGGACTCGGCCTTTTCCCTCAGCCGAGCCTGGTGGAAGAGAGCGCTGCGAAAGGGCGACAGGGTTATTATTCCTTGGGATTCGAACTGGAAATCATAGCGAGGCCCCCGGCTCCGCGTGAGAAGGCAAAGCCGCCTTTATTTCGATCCCGTCGAGGTCCATCCCCAAGACACCCCGCAGGCCAGGGAGAAGGGGACGGGAGCCACCGCCCGGGGGAAGCCTGGAGCGGCTGAGAGAGAAATAAAGCCGCGGCGGCAGCAAAAGGTTCCGCACAGCAACGAGCCTGCCTGGTCCGGAGGCCCCAGAGGCTAAAATGGCGGACCCGGGAACGACAGGGCCGAGCGGGGAGGAGGATCAGAGTTCCCCGAAAGTCTCCGCGGGGCCCAAGTCGGCCGCCAAAACAGCCGCGGCCAGGCCGAAGGCGACAGCCCTCCCCTGCCAGGGGGCCTCGAAGGCCGCTGACAAAAGGGCCGCTGAGGCGCAATCATCGCCGCAGGGGGGGCGGAGACCCCCCGCGCAGGAAACCGTTGGAGTTTCTCTCGCTTTTCCAGCCCAGCAACTGGGTCAGCCAATCGGCGCGAAGCACCAGAGTCCGCTGGGCTCTCGGGCCGGGTCGCCAGGTGGCGCCAGAGAGCAAGTGTCTCTGCCTTCCGGCGAGGCTTTTATGGCTCCTGATTCGAAGCCGCCGCCTAAGCGGAGGAAGGGGGCGCCAGAGGCCAGCTTTACTCCCACGGCGGCGGCGGGACTTGGCCCCCAGGAGAGTCAGGGCCCTGAAATCTCTGACCAGATGAAAATCCTGATATCGGAGGCCATAGCGCAGGGCATCGCGGCAGGGCTGCAACAAAGACCTCAGGCTGCTCCGGGACCCCCGGAAACTCCCCAACATGAAGACCAACACAGGGTGTCCCCCACAAGGCTCTTTTCCCCATCCCTCTTTAAATCCTTGTTACTCAAGGCCAAAGCAACAACAGGTATGGGAGCAGAGCCAGCATTGGAGCCAGCATTGGAGCCCGTGGACCCGAATGAGTTGCTCTTTTCACAGCCAACCATGGAGAGTGAGGAAATCCCTTCCCCTGAATTATTTCAGAGGGTGATCCAAAAGATATGGGCCCAACCGGGGCCATGCCCTCCCCTAAGTGAGGATGAAAAAATGTTATATAATATGGCCGATTTTTCTCACGCGCTGGAACCACCGACTGTAGATGGCCCAGTGGTAGCCTTAGTATCTTCTGCCATGGTGCCTTTCTATAAAGAGGATGCACTGAGCCAAGAGGAGAAGAAGGTGGAGCAAACCCTCTGTAACGTGCACAAAACGGCCGCCATGGCAATCAAAACATCAACAGCTGCCTCATTTTTCAACAGGGCCTCATTGATGTGGCTCCGCCAGATGCAAGCAAGAATTCCCTCTGGTGACCTTCGCTTCCACCAGGACATCGACAAAGTGATAGCGGCTACGGAATTCTCTGCAGATGCCACCTTGAGGGCAGCCAAGTTTGCTTCCCAGGCCCTTGCCTCTTCGGTGGTGGCCCGGCGACAACTGTGGCTTCGCCATTGGGAGGTGAGCGCAAACCATAAGTGGAAACTAGCCTGTGCTCCGTACAAGGGGGGCATGCTGTTTGGAGAGGCCCTAGATTCCCTTCTGGTGGAGACTAAGAGTGGGAGAAAGGTCCTGCCTTCTCAACGTAGACCAGCTGCCCACCGTGGAAAAAATTTCCGTGGGGCTTCCTTTCAGCCCACAGACAGGGGGTTTAATGCCCCTCAACCCCAGAAGGCATACACCCACGAACCAGACTGGCAACCGGAAGGATCCGAGTTCAAGGACAAAAACAGAGGATACTTCCAAGGCAAGCGACCATTTCGGGGCAGCGGCCGTCGCCCCTTTCGCCGCTCCAAGTGATGGCACATCTAACCCTCCCATTGGTGGGTGCTTAAGCCTATTCTCCAATCTGTGGGAAGCAACTCCGATGGAGACCTTTGCCCTCAAATTCCTCTCGCCCTCAAATTCCTCTCCAGCCCCGAATTTCCTAATATGTTGCCCCATCTGTATTTTAAAAGATTTTTATTTTATATTTACAATAATTCAATTTTAATAGTGTGTTGTGTACATCTTCTGCTTACAATTATAATTAATATTTTTTTACCAACATAACAATCCCATTTCTTATAGCTATTGCCTATTTTTAACAATCTTAAACCTATTTCTCTAGATTTTCATCAACTCCGTTTTAATTTGTTTTACTTTCCAACCATTGATAAAATAAATCCCCTACTGTATAATATTCTGTTTGTCCTTTTTCTTTCATTACCAGCGTTAACCCATTCCCATCTTGACATTCAGATATTTTCTCGATTACTTTTTCCTCTGTCGGTATCTTATCGCTTCCAATTTTTATTGAATACAATTCTAGCTGCTGTTAATACATGTACAATTAAATACAGTTTTTCTTCACTGTAGCCTTCAGGTACCATCCCTAATAAAAATATTTCAGGTTTCAAATCTATATGTTGTTTTATGTATTTTTGCCCAATGTTTTTTAGCTTCCATACAAGACCTCCACATTACTAATATATCTGGTGGTATATTATCTCTCTTCCAGTCTTGTGCATCAGCAATCTTGGCCACTGTTGATATGTGTAAGATCATATATTTTATCTCTTGACTGTATTTCCCCTTAATTTTCCCTAAAAGGAACAATTCAGGTTTAACCTCTATTTGACCATTCGTTATTTCTTGTGACCAGTTCCGAATTTTAGTCCAACACTTTTTTTAGCTTCAGGGCAAATCCACCACATATGGAAGAAGGTACTGTGTCCACATTTCGAACAATTTGGTTTCAAATTATATATTTTTGCCAATCTCACTGGAGCCAAATGCAGAAATAAAACAAATTTATTCTCCTCAAATGCCACGGATCTTGTTATTTTGTAATTCCTGCTCCAAATTCCTTCCCAATCTTCTAAATACATATTGTGTCCAAAATTTTGGGCCCATGCGATCATGGGCCCTTTTATTACTTCCTCTTCCAATTCAAATCTTAGCAAGTAGTTACATATATTCTTGTTATTAATTTCTCCTCCGGGCCTACCAAAATTTTATCTAGTTGTCGTGGCTCATTATCAAATCCATATTGTTCTGCGTCCTTTTTATATCTCGTTTGCAGCTGCAGGTATGGCCACCAGTCTACAAATATTCCCTGATCTTTCAACTCCTGGTTAGTTTTTTAATTTCCCCTAGTTATCTAGTAATTTCATTATACCTAACCATTTTGCCTACATCTAATGTATTGGGATAGATCATTGCCTCCATGGTGGATAGCCAGCCAGGTGTTGTCATATAGTGTTTTCTCCTAACCAGTTCCCAAATCTATCAACAAATCCCTCATTTTGTGTCTATAAAAATACGTTTTTTTATTTCTTTTATCCTACAAGAAGGCTTGCCATCCCATCTGCAGGTCATTTTATTTATTTATTTAATTTACATTGCCGCCTATTCACCCATGGTGAATTGAGGCAGCTTATAAAATGTTAAACCATATTTAAAACAAAAAATAAAAAAGTAACAGAATCAAAGTATAAAAGGACAAAACCTGGAAAAAATAAAACATAATAAATCAGGTCCCCATCTCCCACCCCATCCAGCCCCAACAACAGCAGATCATACGAGCCATTTGATGGGCTCCACCCTGCTGTGAGTTTTGTTGTTTCTTCAAAAATTATTTCTAAATCTTTTTTTAATCCTCTTTTAGGATCTTTGGATTCAATGTCCATATTTTCCTTTTTTCTTTTTCTTTTTCTTTTGGCCTCCATGTTATTTTAAGGGGGTTGTCATCTCTCCTTCCCCAGTTCCCCATTCATCCAAGCCGTGCCAGTCCTTGACCATGACTTGTGTGGGTTGGAATGAAAAGTTCAATTTGTTTTCTTTTGGATTTAAAATTCTCCAAATATCTTAACAGGTTTATTGTAGAGATCAGAAAAATGTATAGAAATGAATACAGATCCGTATTTGTAACAATGATGCCGCAGTACTATTAAAGATGTGATGGAGAGATGTAAAGGTGAAAAAAGCACAATAAAAATGTTAATTTTTTAAAAAAGACCTCCTCACATGGTAATATATTCCCAGGTGTCTGGTGGCCCTTCCAGCATTTGGCTGATTTATCTTTGAACATCTTAGCAAATTATGCTGGTGCAAAGTGCCATCTATAAAACGTCTTATACAAGCTTTCTTTATGTGCTGCTCCTTTTTGGACCGCCTCCTCTCACTTTAAAAGGGGGGGGGTTTCAAGCTGGGGAGGGGGACCCCCAAAGATTCGGCGGGTGGATCAGGTTTTCCCCCTTGGGGACATCCTGCAAATGAGGTCATCTTCACGGGGTGATGTCATGCCTGCCTGACGGGGTTCTCCACCCACCGCAAAGGCCCAGAATCAGACTCCAGCTGCCCTGGAATGGACCTTAAGAGGTTCTCTAGTCCAGCCCCCTGCTGTGTACCATTTCAGCCTACCAGCATGGCGCCACTAACCCACCTTCCTCTGAAAACGAGCAGCCACCCCCCCCACCTCAGGAGCTGTACCCCGCAATCTAACCCACCCCCCAGGAGTCAAGCAGAGACCTCCCCCCCCATAAAGACCCCTCCCCAATTTGCAGCCGGCTTCTCTCTCTTCAAGCGCCCCAACTGGAGGGATCCCAGCTTCAGCCAGCCCGGTTCTTACCAAGCAAGCCCGACCGAGCCGGCCACCGTGGGCCCCATAAGCGGCCGCCCCGCTCAGCGCCCCGAGGCGGTGGAAAAAAGTCGCCGCGGTAGCCATCCTCCACTAGATTCGAACCCAGCCCCGCCCATCCGACGGGTCCGCTCAGCCAATCAGCGCTCACTAATCGCTTCCTGAACCGTGGCCCTTTAAGGAATCCAGTTTGAGGCTCCGGCAATTATCCAATAGAAACGACTATCCTTCCTTCCTTCTTTGTTTTTTTTTTTTTCTTTTCTTTTCTGTTTGTGGGTTCTCCAGTCCGATTCGCTCACGAGATGGAGCTGAGGACTTCAATCACGGCCCAGGATCCAATCCCAGGGAGCCAGAGGGAGGGAGGGAGGGCGCAGTTGTAGCAATTGCAGGCGCAATTTATATAGGCGGACGCTTTACACGATTTATGGCACCGCCTTGTATCACGGCGCCCTCTGTCGGAAGAGAGAGAAGCGTCCCTTTTGGAGGCGTTTCCAAGTGGTGCCCTTTTCTTCCTCCAGCATCTCTGCCTCCCGCGCGCGGGTCTTCGGTGCTCTGGCTTCCCCTATTCCCGCACGTGGGGAGGCAGGTGCTGGAAGGGAAAGAGTTGCACGATTTCTCCGAGTGGAAATATCAGCATCTCTCTTGGACGGCCAGTCTTCTTGCGCCCGGGTTCTGAGCTGCAATGACCAGCCCAGACCATCAGGGGGCAGCAGGAGTGCAGGGTGCTGCGCAACACGGGAGTGGGGGGCGGGGGAGTCTCCATCTTGCACCACAGCTGTCCAGTCTTCCCCAATCTATTCTATTCTTATTTCTGTTCTATTCTGCATTCTATTCTATATTCTGTTCTGTTCTATTCATAACCTGTGGCTATCACTAAGTGTTGCATCTTATGAATCTTGATAAATGTATTTTATTTTTTCCGATGCATACAGAGAGCATTTGCACCAAGACAAATTCTTTGTGTGTCCAATCACACTTGGCCAATAAAAGAATTCTATCCTATCCTAGTTGCAAATTTTATTATTCATTCTATTCTATTCGTAACCTGTGTTGCTTATATCTTTACAATTTATATTGTTTTTTTTCCCTAGTATGTTTTGTATATTAATAAGCTATGTATGATTAGATTGCTTATAGCAGGGGTCTTCAAACATGACAGCTTGAGGACTGGTGGACTCCAACTCATGTTAGGTCAGGGATTCTGGGACTGCAAGTCCACCAGTCTTAAACTTGCCAAGTGTGAAAGACCCCTGGCTTAGAGTAACCTATGACTATCACTAAGTGTTGCATCTTATGATTCTTGATGAATGTTTTATTCTATTCTATTCCCCTTCTCACTATTTTATTTTATTTTATCTTATATTCTGTTCTATTCTATTCTATATTCTATTCTGTTTCTATTCTATATTCTATTCTATTCCCATTCCTATTTCTATTGCATCTGGCAAATATTTCTGGGAAACGTGATTCTTCTCCCGTGTGCTGAGCAGAGTTTCCGAGGAAAGCAAGGGGTTAACTCTGCTTCTTCTGAGGGGGAGTCAACCAACCTTTAGGCCACGCCTCCCTGGCCTGCGCATGCCCAATCTCGGACTCGGCCTTTTCCCTCAGCAGAGCCCCGTGGAAGAGAGATCTTCGGCCGGAGGAAGCGGTCATTTCTGGCAGGATTTCGAACCGTAAATAACAGCGAGGTGCCCGGCTCCGCGTGAGAAGGCTCCGGAGCCTTCGTAGGACGGCTGAAAGGCGAGGCTTGGCTGCCTCCGGCCTTTAGCCGCCTTTGTCCCGATCCCGTCAAGGTCACACACCGAGCCCCGCAGGCAACGAACGAGTGCCCGGGGGAAGCCTAGAGCGGCTGAGAGAGAAATAAAGCCGCGGCGGCAGCAAAAGGTTCCGCACAGCAACGAGCCTGCCTGGTCCGGAGGCCCCAGAGGCTAAAATGGCGGACCCGGGAACGACAGGGCCGAGCGGGGAGGAGGATCAGAGTTCCCCGAAAGTCTCCGCGGGGCCCAAGTCGGCCGCCAAAACAGCCGCGGCCAGGCCGAAGGCGACAGCCCTCCCCTGCCAGGGGGCCTCGAAGGCCGTTGACAAAAGGGCCGCTGAGGCGCAAGCATCGCCGCAGGGGGGGCGGAGACCCCCCGCGCAGGAAACCGTTGGAGTTTCTCTCGCTTTTCCAGCCCAGCAACTGAGTCAGCCAATCGGCGCGAAGCACCAGAGTCCGCTGGGCTCTCAGGCCGGGTCGCCAGGTGGCGCCAGAGAGCAAGTGTCTCTGCCCTCCGGCGAGGCTTTTATGGCTCCTGATTCGAAGCCGCCGCCTAAGCGGAGGAAGGGGGCGCCAGAGGCCAGCTTTACTCCCACGGCGGCGGCGGGACTTGGCCCCCAGGAGAGTCAGGGCCCTGAAATCTCTGACCAGATGAAAATCCTGATATCGGAGGCCATAGCGCAGGGCATCGCGGCAGGGTTGCAACAAAGACCTCAGGCTGCTCCGGGACCCCCGGAAACTCCCCAACATGAAGACCAACACAGGGGATCCACCAGAAGGCTCTTTTACCCATCCCTCTTTAAATCCTTGTTACTCAAGGCCAAAGCCACAACAGGTATGGGAGCGGAGCCAACGTTGGACCCCGTGGACCCGAATGAGTTGCTCTTTTCACAGCCAACCATAGAGAGTGAGGAAATCCCCTCCCCCGAATTATTCCAGAGGGTGATCCAAAAGATATGGGCCCAACCGGGGCCATGCCCTCCCCTAAGTGAGGATGAAAAAATGTTATATAATATGGCCCCCGATTTTTCTCATTCACTGGAACCACCGACTGTAGATGGTCCAGTGGCCGCCTTGGTATCTTCCACCATCGTGCCTTACTGTGGAGAGGATGCACTGAGTCCAGAGGAGAGGAAGGTGGAGCAGACCCTCTGTAACGTGCACAAAACAGCCGCCATGGCAATCAAAACATCGACAGCTGCCTCATTTTTCAACAGGGCCTCATTGATGTGGCTCCGCCAGATGCAAGCAAGGATTCCCTCTGGTGACCTTCGCTTCCACCAGGACATCGACAAAGTGATAGCGGCTACGGAATTCTCTGCAGATGCCACCTTGAGGGCAGTCAAGTTTGCTTCCAAGGCCCTTGCCTCTTCGGTGGTCGCCCGGCGACAACTGTGGCTTCGTCATTGGGAGGTGAGCACAACGTATAAGTGCAAACTAACCTCTGCTCCGTACAAGGGGGGCATGCTGTTTGGAGAGGCCCTAGATTCCCATCTGGTGAAGACTAGGCATGGGAGAAAGGTCCTGCCTTCTCAACGTAGACCAGCTGCCCACCGTGGAAAAAATTTCCGTGGGGCTTCCTTTCAGCCCACAGACAGGGGGTTTAATGCCCCTCAACCCCAGAAGGCATATATCCACAGACCAGACTGGCAACCGGAAGGATCCGAGTTCAAGGACAAAAACAGAGGATACTTCCAAGGCAAGCAACCATTTCGGGGCAGCGGCCGTCGCCCCTTTCGCCGCTCCAAGTGATGGCACATCTAACCCTCCCGTTGGTGGGCGCTTAAGCCTATTCTCCAATCTGTGGGAAGCAACTCCGATGGAGACCCTTGTCCTCAAATTCCTCTTGCCCTCAAATTCCTCTCCAGCCCCGAATTTCCTAATATGTTGCCCCATCTGTATTTTAAAAGATTTTTATTTTATATTTACAATAATTCAATTTTAATAGTGTGTTGACTGTGTACATCTTCTGCTTACAATTATAATTAATATTTTTTTACCAACATAACAATCCCATTTCTTATAGCTATTGCCTATTTTTAACAATCTTAAACCTATTTCTCTAGATTTTCATCAACTCCGTTTTAATTTGTTTTACTTTCCAACCATTGATAAAATAAATCCCCTACTGTATAATATTCTGTTTGTCCTTTTTCTTTCATTACCAGCGTTAACCCATTCCCATCTTGACATTCAGATATTTTCTCGATTACTTTTTCCTCTGTCGGTATCGCTTCCAATTTTTATTGAATACAATTCTAGCTGCTGTTAATACATGTATAATTAAATACAGTTTTTCTTCACTGTAGCCTTCAGGTACCATCCCTAATAAAAATATTTCAGGTTTCAAATCTATATGTTGTTTTATGTATTTTTGCCCAATGTTTTTTAGCTTCCATACAAGACCTCCACATTACTAATATATCTGGTGGTATATTATCTCTCTTCCAGTCTTGTGCATCAGCAATCTTGGCCACTGTTGATATGTGTAAGATCATATATTTTATCTCTTGACTGTATTTCCCCTTAATTTTCCCTAAAAGGAACAATTCAGGTTTAACCTCTATTTGACCATTCGTTATTTCTTGTGACCAGTTCCAAATTTTAGTCCAACACTTTTTTTAGCTTCAGGGCAAATCCACCACATATGGAAGAAGGTATTGTGTCTTTGTCCACATTTTGAACAATTTGGTTTCAAATTATATTTTTGCCAATCTCACTGGAGCCAAATGCAGAGATAAAACAAATTTATTCTCCTCAAATGCCACGGATCTTGTTATTTTGTAATTCCTGCTCCAAATTCCTTCCCAATCTTCTAAATACATATTGTGTCCAAAATTTTGGGCCCATGCGATCATGGGCCCTTTTATTACTTCCTCTTCCAATTCAAATCTTAGCAAGTAGTTACATATATTCTTGTTATTAATTTCTCCTCCGGGCCTACCAAAATTTTATCTAGTTGTCGTGGCTCATTATCAAATCCATATTGTTCTGCGTCCTTTTTATATCTCGTTTGCAGCTGCAGGTATGGCCACCAGTCTACAAATATTCCCTGATCTTTCAACTCCTGGTTAGTTTTTTAATTTCCCCTAGTTATCTAGTGTTTCATTATACCTAACCATTTTGCCTACATCTAATGTATTGGGATAGATCATTGCCTCCATGGTGGATAGCCAGCCAGGTGTTGTCATATAGTGTTTTCTCCTAACCAGTTCCCAAATCTATCAACAAATCCCTCATTTTGTGTCTATAAAAATACGTTTTTTTATTTCTTTTATCCTACAAGAAGGCTTGCCATCCCATCTGCAGGTCATTTTATTTATTTATTTAATTTACATTGCTGCCTATTCACCCATGGTGAATTGAGGCAGCTTATAAAATGTTAAACCATATTTAAAACAAAAAATAAAAAAGTAACAGAAAGAATCAAAGTATAAAAGAACAAAACCTGGAAAAAATAAAACATAATAAATCAGGTCCCCATCTCCCACCCCATCCAGCCCCAACAACAGCAGATCATACGAGCCATTTGATGGGCTCCACCCTGCTGTGAGTTTTGTTGTTTCTTCAAAAATTATTTCTAAATCTTTTTTTAATCCTCTTTTAGGATCTTTGGATTCAATGTCCATATTTTCCTTTTTTCTTTTTCTTTTGGCCTCCATGTTATTTTAAGGGGGTTGTCATCTCTCCTTCCCCAGTTCCCCATTCATCCAAGCCGTGCCAGTCCTTGACCATGACTTGTGTGGGTTGGAATGAAAAGTTCAATTTGTTTTCTTTTGGATTTAAAATTCTCCAAATATCTTAACAGGTTTATTGTAGAGATCAGAAAAATGTATAGAAATGAATACAGATCCGTATTTGTAACAATGATGCCGCAGTACTATTAAAGATGTGATGGAGAGATGTAAAGGTGAAAAAAGCACAATAAAAATGTTAATTTTTTAAAAAAGACCTCCTCACATGGTAATATATTCCCAGGTGTCTGGTGGCCCTTCCAGCATTTGGCTGATTTATCTTTGAACATCTTAGCAAATTATGCTGGTGCAAAGTGCCATCTATAAAACGTCTTATACAAGCTTTCTTTATGTGCTGCTCCTTTTTGGACCGCCTCCTCTCACTTTAAAAGGGGGGGGGGTTTCAAGCTGGGGAGGGGGACCCCCAAATATTCGGCGGGTGGATCAGGTTTTCCCCCTTGGGGACATCCTGCAAATGAGGTCATCTTCACGGGGTGATGTCATGCCTGCCTGACGGGGTTCTCCACCCACCGCAAAGGCCCAGAATCAGACTCCAGCTGCCCTGGAATGGACCTTAAGAGGTTCTCTAGTCCAGCCCCCTGCTGTGTACCATTTCAGCCTACCAGCATGGCGCCACTAACCCACCTTCCTCTGAAAACGAGCAGCCACCCCCCCCACCTCAGGAGCTGTACCCCGCAATCTAACCCACCCCCCAGGAGTCAAGCAGAGACCTCCCCCCCATAAAGACCCCTCCCCAATTTGCAGCCGGCTTCTCTCTCTTCAAGCGCCCCAACTGGAGGGATCCCAGCTTCAGCCAGCCCGGTTCTTACCAAGCAAGCCCGACCGAGCCGGCCACCGTGGGCCCCATAAGCGGCCGCCCCGCTCAGCGCCCCGAGGCGGTGGAAAAAAGTCGCCGCGGTAGCCATCCTCCACTAGATTCGAACCCAGCCCCGCCCATCCGACGGGTCCGCTCAGCCAATCAGCGCTCACTAATCGCTTCCTGAACCGTGGCCCTTTAAGGAATCCAGTTTGAGGCTCCGGCAATTATCCAATAGAAACGACTATCCTTCCTTCCTTCTTTGTTTTTTTTTTTCTTTTCTTTTCTGTTTGTGGGTTCTCCAGTCCGATTCGCTCACGAGATGGAGCTGAGGACTTCAATCACGGCCCAGGATCCAATCCCAGGGAGCCAGAGGGAGGGAGGGAGGGCGCAGTTGTAGCAATTGCAGGCGCAATTTATATAGGCGGACGCTTTACACGATTTATGGCACCGCCTTGTATCACGGCGCCCTCTGTCGGAAGAGAGAGAAGCGTCCCTTTTGGAGGCGTTTCCAAGTGGTGCCCTTTTCTTCCTCCAGCATCTCTGCCTCCCGCGCGCGGGTCTTCGGTGCTCTGGCTTCCCCTATTCCCGCACGTGGGGAGGCAGGTGCTGGAAGGGAAAGAGTTGCACGATTTCTCCGAGTGGAAATATCAGCATCTCTCTTGGACGGCCAGTCTTCATGCGCCCGGGTTCTGAGCTGCAATGACCAGCCCAGACCATCAGGGGGCAGCAGGAGTGCAGGGTGCTGCGCAACACGGGAGTGGGGGGCGGGGGAGTCTCCATCTTGGACCACAGCTGCCCAGTCTTCCCCAATCTATTCTATTCTTATTTCTGTTCTATTCTGCATTCTATTCTATATTCTGTTCTGTTCTATTCATAACCTGTGGCTATCACTAAGTGTTGCATCTTATGAATCTTGATAAATGTATTTTATTTTTTCCGATGCATACAGAGAGCATTTGCACCAAGACAAATTCTTTGTGTGTCCAATCACACTTGGCCAATAAAAGAATTCTATCCTATCCTAGTTGCAAATTTTATTATTCATTCTATTCTATTCGTAACCTGTGTTGCTTATATCTTTACAATTTATATTGTTTTTTTTCCCTAGTATGTTTTGTATATTAATAAGCTATGTATGATTAGATTGCTTATAGCAGGGGTCTTCAAACATGACAGCTTGAGGACTGGTGGACTCCAACTCCCAGAATTCCTCCTCGTCATGTTAGGTCAGGGATTCTGGGACTGCAAGTCCACCAGTCTTAAACTTGCCAAGTGTGAAAGACCCCTGGCTTAGAGTAACCTATGACTATCACTAAGTGTTGCATCTTATGATTCTTGATGAATGTTTTATTCTATTCTATTCCCCTTCTCACTATTTTATTTTATTTTATCTTATATTCTGTTCTATTCTATTCTATATTCTATTCTGTTTCTATTCTATATTCTATTCTATTCCCATTCCTATTTCTATTGCATCTGGCAAATATTTCTGGGAAACGTGATTCTTCTCCCGTGTGCTGAGCAGAGTTTCCGAGGAAAGCAAGGGGTTAACTCTGCTTCTTCTGAGGGGGAGTCAACCAACCTTTAGGCCACGCCTCCCTGGCCTGCGCATGCCCAATCTCGGACTCGGCCTTTTCCCTCAGCAGAGCCCCGTGGAAGAGAGATCTTCGGCCGGAGGAAGCGGTCATTTCTGGCATGATTTCGAACCGTAAATAACAGCGAGGTGCCCGGCTCCGCGTGAGAAGGCTCCGGAGCCTTCGTAGGACGGCTGAAAGGCGAGGCTTGGCTGCCTCCGGCCTTTAGCCGCCTTTGTCCCGATCCCGTCAAGGTCACACACCGAGCCCCGCAGGCAACGAACGAGTGCCCGGGGGAAGCCTAGAGCGGCTGAGAGAGAAATAAAGCCGCGGCGGCAGCAAAAGGTTCCGCACAGCAACGAGCCTGCCTGGTCCGGAGGCCCCAGAGGCTAAAATGGCGGACCCGGGAACGACAGGGCCGAGCGGGGAGGAGGACCAGAGTTCCCCGAAAGTCTCCGCGGGGCCCAAATCGGCCGCCAAAACAGCCGCGGCCAGGCCGAAGGCGACAGCCCTCCCCTGCCAGGGGGCCTCGAAGGCCGCTGACAAAAGGGCCGCTGAGGCGCAAGCATCGCCGCAGGGGGGGCGGAGACCCCCCGCGCAGGAAACCGTTGGAGTTTCCCGCGCTTTTCCAGCCCAGCAACTGGGTCAGCCAATCGGCGCGAAGCACCAGAGTCCGCTGGGCTCTCAGGCCGGGTCGCCAGGTGGCGCCAGAGAGCAACTGCCTCTGCCCTCCGGCGAGGCTTTTATGGCTCCTGATTCGAAGCCGCCGCCTAAGCGGAGGAAGGGGGCGCCAGAGGCCAGCTTTACTCCCACGGCGGCGGCGGGACTTGGCCCCCAGGAGAGTCAGGGCCCTGAAATCTCTGACCAGATGAAAATCCTGATATCGGAGGCCATAGCGCAGGGCATCGCGGCAGGGCTGCAACAAAGACCTCAGGCTGCTCCGGGACCCCCGGAAACTCCCCAACATGAAGACCAACACAGGGGATCCACCAGAAGGCTCTTTTACCCATCCCTCTTTAAATCCTTGTTACTCAAGGCCAAAGCCACAACAGGTATGGGAGCGGAGCCAGCATTGGACCCCGTGGACCCAAATGAGTTGCTCTTTTCACAGCCAACCATAGAGAGTGAGGAAATCCCCTCCCCTGAATTATTCCAGAGGGTGATCCAAAAGATATGGGCCCAACCGGGGCCATGCCCTCCCCTAAGTGAGGACGAAAAAATGTTTTATAATATGGCCCCTGATTTTTCTCATTCACTGGAACCACCGACTGTAGATGGTCCAGTGGCCGCCTTGGTATCTTCCACCATCGTGCCTTACTGTGGAGAGGATGCACTGAGTCCAGAGGAGAGGAAGATGGAGCAGACCCTCTGTAAGGTGCACAGGACAACCGCCTGGGCGATCCAAGCATCGACAGCTGCCTCATTTTTCAACAGGGCCTCATTGATGTGGCTCCGCCAGATGCAAGCTAGGATTCCCTCTGGTGACCTTCGCTTCCACCAGGACATCGACAAAGTGATAGCGGCTACGGAATTCTCTGCAGATGCCACCTTGAGTGCCTCCAAGTTTGCTTCCAAGACCCTTGCCCTTTCAGTGCTGGCTCGGCGACAACTGTGGCTTCGCCATTGGGAGGTGAGCACAAACCATAAGTGCAAACTAGCCTCTGCTCCTTACAAGGGGGGCATGCTGTTTGGAGAGGCCCTAGATTCCCTTCTGGTGGAGAGTAGGCGTGGGAGAAAGGTCCTGCCTTCTCAACGTAGACCAGCTGCCCACCGTGGAAAAAATTTCCGTGGGGCTTCCTTTCAGCCCACAGACAGGGGGTTTAATGCCCCTCAACCCCAGAGGACATACATCCACAGACCAGACTGGCAACCGGATGGATCCGAGTTCAAGGACAAAAACAGAGGATACTTCCAAGGCAAGCAACCATTTCGGGGCAGCGGCCATCGCCCCTTTCGCCACTCCAAGTGATGACACATCTAACCCTCCCGTTGGTGGGCGCTTAAGCCTATTCTCCAATCTGTGGGAAGCAATTCCAGTGGAGACCTGGGTCTTGAATATGCTCAGACTAGGTCTCTCTCTTGAATTCCTCTCCCCGGCTTTCACTTTATGTTGCCCCATCTTTTTAAATTTTTTATTACAATAATTCCTAAGTAAAACAAACTAAAATGGAGTAATAATATAGAGAAATGAGTTTAAATTTTTAAAAATAATAGATGTATTAAATAATAGCTATAAAAAAGTAGGATTACTGTTGGTTAATAAAAGAATAGTAATTTGTTTTACTTTCTAACCATTGATAAAATTAATCCCATACCCTATACTATTCCATTTCTCTTTCTTTAATTACCAATGTTAAACATTCAAATATTTTCTTGGTTACTTTTCCCTCTGTCGGTATCATCACTTTTCCAATTCTGAGCAAATACAATTCTACCTGCTGTTAATACTTGTATAATTATGTTTTTTTTTTACTGTAGCCTTCAGGTACCATCCCTAATAAAAATATTTCAGGTTTCAAATCTATATGTTGTTTTATGTATTTTTGCCCAATGTTTTTTAGCTTCCATACAAGACCTCCACATTACTAATATATCTGGTGGTATATTATCTCTCTTCCAGTCTTGTGCATAAGCAATCTTGGCCACTGTTGATATGTGTAAGATCATATATTTTATCTCTTGACTGTATTTCCCCTTAATTTTCCCTAAAAGGAACAATTCAGGTTTAACCTCTATTTGACCATTCGTTATTTCTTGTGACCAGTTCCGAATTTTAGTCCAACATTTTTTAGCTTCAGGGCAAAGCCACCACATATGGAAGAAGGTACTGTATCCACATTTCGAACAATTTAGTTTCAAATCATGATATATTTTTGCCAATCTCACTGCAGCCAAATGCCAGAGATAAAACAAATTGATTCTCCTCAAATGCCGCGGATCTTGTTATTTTATAATTCCTCCTCCAAATTCTTTCCCAACCTTTATGGTGTCCGAAAGCCACGTCTCTGTATTTTTCCATCCTTTGCATTAGAGTCGTTCTTCTATAAAGAATATCAGGTCATCTGCAAATGCCTCCTCTTTTAATTGTGGTTCTTTTTATATCTGAATTTTGTCAAATTTGAATTAATATTTCCATTGCCAGGATAAAAAGTAGAGGTGACAACAGACATCTCTATCTTACCCCTTTCCCTTTCTTAAATGCCCCTATAATATCCCTGTTTAATATTACGCTCACTTTTTGACTGGCTTTTTGACTTTTTTTTTTTTTTCAAATTTCATCTTAATTTGTTGGATCATAAACTGCCAATTTAAACTGTCGAAGGCCTTTTAAGCATCCAGAAAAACCAAGGCAATTTCATAATGGGCTTCGTAATACTCCAATATATAACATTAAGAGTGGGACTCAAATTGTGTAACAAACGGTTCTCTGGGCATGGCGAAGTGACTGGATAGGCGGTTTTGGGGGGGGTTGCAGCACTCCCCCGGCCCCCATTTTTTGGGTCTCAGTGAAGTCTTCCGGTGGGGTTTTTTTTTTTTTTTGCTCCCCACTGCACTGTTTTGGGACCTTTTGGACATCGGGAATCACCTGGGGTTGTGTTTTTGCTCACAGGCTTCCCTGGGGGTCAGGAAGGAAAAAAGTGGAGCGTGGGGGAGACACACAGCATCCCCGCTGCTCTCTGTTTTGGGGTCTCCTAAAGCCCCAAAACCACTGTTCACACTTAATGACCATTGCAGATCAAAATTCAGACTACATGGCAACTGACTCAGTTATGACAGTTGTGTCCTGGGCAGGGAGGAGGAGTATCATGTGATCCCCTTTGGCGACCTGACAGGCAAAAACTCCATAGGAAAATCAGATTCACTGATTGCAATTCTTGATTGCAATTACTCTTAACTGTGGCAAGGAAGTGTCCTAAAATGGGGCAAAAACTCACAGAACTGTTTCACAACGGGAACGTTGGGCTCCATTGTGGCAGTAAATCAAGGACGACCCGTACTTGGATGCCATATTCCAGAGGTCTCCAACCTTGGCAACTTAGACTCCCAGAATTCCCCATTCAACCATACCTCTTATTTTACCCTCCTATTCCCAAGAGTGGAGAGACTGCAGAGGAGGAAATTACAAGAAAGGAATTACTGCAGAGGAAGGAATTACAAGAAAGGAAGCAGGTAAAGAGTTGAAGTCTAGTGAAACTGCGGGATTTTGGGAGTTGAAAGTTGCCAAGGGAGGAGAGCCCTGCCCCAAAAGATCCTGGGGGTTGGGGGGGAGATCCCCTTCCCAAAACTTCACCTCACCAACTTGTGTGAGTGTGACACGCTGACAATCAGACTGAAAGACAACTGGTGGGGGCTTCCCTGCAAGGAGAGCAAGCAGATTCCGACCCTCAAAGACAGGGGGTCTCCAACCTTGGCAACTTTAGCACTGGTGGACTTCATTTCCCAGAATTCCCCAGCGAACGTCACTAGACTTCAAATCTATGCCTACTTACTGTCTTCTCTTCCCTTTCTCTGCCATCTGGCTGTTTACTCGTAATTATTTTCTCTATAATCTGCCTGCTTACTCTCTTGTCATCCCTTCCTCTACAATATGCCCGCTTACTCTCGACATCCCTTTCTCCACAATCTGCCTGCTTACTCTGTTGTCATCGCTTCCTCTACAATCTGCCCGCTTACTCTCTTGTCATCCCTTCCTCTGCAATCTGCCCGCTTTCTCTTGTCATCCCTTCCTCAGCAATCTGCCCATTTATTCTCGACATCCCTTTCACTGCAATCTGCCTGCTTACTCTGCTCTCATCCCTTCCTCTGCAATCTGCGTGCATTCTCTTGTCCTCCCTTCCTCTGTAATCTGTCTTTTTCTTGTCATCCCTTTCTCTGTAATCTGCCTGCTTTCTCTCGTCACCCCGTCCTCTGCAATCCACCTGCTTACTCTCGTCATCCCTTGCTCCAATCCGCCTGCTTACTCTCGTCATCCTTTCCTCTGTAATCTGCCTGCTTTATCTCTTGACATCCCTTTCTCTGTAATCTGCCCACTTACTCTCTTGTCATGCTTCCCTCTGCAATCTGCGTGCTTACTCTCTTGTCATCCCTTTCTCTGCAATCTGCCCACTTACTCTCTTGTCATCCCTTCCTCTGCAATCTGCCTGCTTTCTGTCATCCCTTCCACTACAATCTGCCCGTTTATTCTCGTCATCCCTTTCTCTGCAATCTGCCTGCTTATCCTGTTGTCATCTCTTCCTCTACAATTGGCCCACTTACTCTCTTGTCATCCCTTCCTTTACAATCTGCCCGCTTACTCCCTTGTCATCCCTTCCTCTTTCAATCTGCCCGCTTACTCTCTTGTCATCCCTTCCTCTGTAATCTTCCTCCAGTCATCCCTTACTCTATAATCTTTCTGCTTTATCTCGTCATCCCTTGCTCTGCAATCCGCCTGCTTACTCTCGTCCTCTCTTCCTCTGTAATCTGCCTGCTTTCTCTCGTCATCCTTTCCTATGTAATCTTCCTGCTTTCGCTCTTGTCAATCCTTACTCTGCAATCTGCCTGCTTTCTCTCGTCATCCCTTCCTCTATAATCTGCCTCCTTACACTCATCATCCCTTCCTCTGCAATCCGCCTGCTTACTCTCTCGTCATCCCTTCCTCTGCAGTCTGCCCACTTACCCTCTCGTCATCCCTTCCTCTGTACTCTCATCATCCCTTCCTCTGCAATTTGCCTGCTTACTGTCTTGTCATCCCTTCCCCTGTAATCTGCCTGCTTAATGTCATCCTCCTTTCCTCTGCAATCTGCCTTTCTCTTGACATCCCTTTCTCTATTATCTGCCTGCTTACTCTTGTCATCCCTTTCTCTGTAATCTGCCTGCTTACTCTCGTCCTCTCTTCCTCTGTAATCCGCCTTTTTCTTGTCCTCCCTTCCTCTGTAATCTGCCTGCTTTCTCTCGTCATCCCTTGCTCTGCAATCTGCCTGCTTACTCTCTTGCCATCCCTTCCTCTGCAATCCGTCTGCTTTCTCTCGTCCTCCCTTCCTCTGTAATCTGCCTGCTTTCTCTTGTCATCCCTTTCTCTGTAATCTGCCTGCTTACTCTCGTCCTCCCTTCCTCTGCAATCCACCTGCTTACTCTCGTCATCCCTTGCTCTGCAATCCGCCTGCTTACTCTCTTGCCATCCCTTCCTCTGCAATCCATCTGCTTACTCTCGTCATCCTTTCCTCTGTAATCTGCCTGCTTTATCTCTTGTAATCCCTTTCTCTGTAATCTGCCCACTTACTCTCTTGTCATGGTTTCCTCTGCAATCTGCGTGCATACTCTCTTGTCATCCCTTTCTCTGCAATCTGTCCACTTCCTCTCTTGTCATCCCTTCCTCTGCAATCTGCCTGCTTTCTCTTGTCATCCCTTCCTCTACAATCTACACTTTTATTCTCGTCATCCCTTTCTCTGCAATCTGCCTGCTTATCCTGTTGTCATCCCTTCCTCTACAATCTGCCCGCTTACTCTCTTGTCATCCCTTCCTCTGCAATCTGCCTGCTTCCTCTCTTGCCATCCCTTCCTCTGCAATCTGCCTGCTTCCTCTCTTGTCATCCCTTCCTCTGCAATCTGCGTGCTTACCCTCTCGTCATCCCTTCCTCTGTAATCTGCCTCCTTACTCTCATCATCCCTTCCTCTGCAATTTGCCTGCTTACTGTCTTGTCATCCCTTCCCCTGTAATCTGCCTGCTTATTCCCATCCTCCCTTCCTCTGCAATCTGCCTGCTTTCTCTCTTGTCATCCCTTCCTCTGTAATCTGCCTTTCCCTCGTCATCCCTTCCTCTGCAATCTGCCCCCTCTCGTCATCCCTTGCTCTGCAATCCGCCTGCTTACTCTCGTCATCCCTTACTCTGCAATCTGCCTTTTTCTTGTCATCCCTTCCTCTGCAATCCGCCTGCTTACTCTCTTGTCATTCCTTACTCTGCAGTCTACCCGCTTACTCTCTTGTCATCCTTTCCTCTGCAATCTGCATGCTTTCTCTTGTGATCCCTTCCTCTGCAATCCATCTGCTTACTCTCGTCATCCCTTCCTCTGCAGCCTGCCCACTTACCCTCTCCTCATCCCTTCCTCTGCAATCCGCCCACTTACCCTCTCCTCATCCATTCCTCTGCAATCCGCCCATTTACCCTCTCGTCATCCCTTCCTCTGTACTCTCATCATCCCTTCCTCTGCAATTTGCCTGTTTACTGTCTTGTCATCCCTTCCCCTGTAATCTGCCTGCTTATTCCCACCCTCTCTTCCTCTGCAATCTGCCTGCTTAATCTCATCCTCCTTTCCTCTGCAATCTGCCTTTCTCTTGTCATCCCTTCCTCTGTAATCTGCCGTCTTACTCTCGTCTTCCCTTCCTCTGTAATCTGCCTGCTTATGTTCTTGTCATTCCTTTCTATGCAATCTGCCTTTCTCTTGTCATCCCTTCCTCTGCAACCTGGCCCCTCTCTCGTCATATATTCATCAGTAATCTGCCTGCTTACTCTCGTCATCCCTTGCTCTGCATTCCGCCTGCTTACTCTTTTCATCCCCTACTCTGTAATCTGCCTTTTTCTTGTCATCCCTTTCTCTGTAATCTGCCTGCTTACTCTCGTCCTCTCTTCCTCTGTAATCTGCCTTTTTCTTGTCATCCCTTTCTCTGTAATCTGCCTGCTTACTCTTGTCATCCCTTTCTCTGTAATCTGCCTGCTTACTCTCGTCCTCCCTTCCTCTGTAATCTGCATTTTTCTTGTCATCCCTTTCTCTGTAATCTGCCTGCTTTCTCTTGTCATCCCTTTCTCTGTAATCTGCCTGCTTACTCTTGTCCTCCCTTCCTCTGTAATCTGCCTTTTTCTTGTCATCCCTTTCTCTGTAATCCGCCTGCTTTCTCTCGTCCTCTCTTCCTCTGTAATCTGCCTGCTTTCTCTCGTCATCCTTTCCTATGTAATCTTCCTGCTTTCGCTCTTGTCAATCCTTACTCTGCAATCTGCCTGCTTTCTCTCGTCATCCCTTCCTCTATAATCTGCCTCCTTACTCTCATCATCCCTTCCTCTGCAATCCGCCTGCTTACTCTCTCGTCATCCCTTCCTCTGCAGTCTGCCCACTTACCCTCTCGTCATCCCTTCCTCTGTACTCTCATCATCCCTTCCTCTGCAATTTGCCTGCTTACTGTCTTGTCATCCCTTCCCCTGTAATCTGCCTGCTTAATGTCATCCTCCTTTCCTCTGCAATCTGCCTTTCTCTTGTCATCCCTTTCTCTATAATCTGCCTGCTTACTCTTGTCATCCCTTCCCCTGTAATCTGCCTGCTTACTCTCCTCCCTTCCTCTGTAATCTGCCTGCTTTCTCTTGTCATCCCTTTCTCTGTAATCTGCCTGCTTACTCTTGTCCTCCCTTCCTCTGCAATCCACCTGCTTACTCTCGTCATCCCTTGCTCTGCAATCCGCCTGCTTACTCTCTTGCCATCCCTTCCTCTGCAATCCGTCTGCTTACTCTCGTCATCCTTTCCTCTGTAATCTGCCTGCTTTATCTCTTGTAATCCCTTTCTCTGTAATCTGCCCACTTACTCTCTTGTCATGGTTTCCTCTGCAATCTGCGTGCATACTCTCTTGTCATCCCTTTCTCTGCAATCTGCCCACTTACTCTCTTGTCATCCCTTCCTCTGCAATCTGCCCGCTTTCTCTTGTCATCCCTTCCTCTACAATCTGCCCTTTTATTCTCGTCATCCCTTTCTCTGCAATCTGCCTGCTTATCCTGTTGTCATCCCTTCCTCTACAATCGGCCCGCTTACTCTCTTGTCATCCCTTCCTTTACAATCTGCCCGCTTACTCTCTTGTCATCCCTTCCTCTGCAATCTGCCTGCTTCCTCTCTTGCCATCCCTTCCTCTGCAATCTGCCTGCTTCCTCTCTTGTCATCCCTTCCTCTGCAATCTGCGTGCTTACCCTCTCGTCATCCCTTCCTCTGTAATCTGCCTCCTTACTCTCATCATCCCTTCCTCTGCAATTTGCCTGCTTACTGTCTTGTCATCCCTTCCCCTGTAATCTGCCTGCTTATTCCCATCCTCCCTTCCTCTGCAATCTGCCTGCTTACTCTCATCCTCCTTTCCTATGCAATCTGCCTTTCTCTTGTCATCCCTTCCTCTGCAATCTTCCTGCTTTCTCTCTTGTCATCCCTTCCTCTGTAATCTGCCTTTCCCTCGTCATCCCTTCCTCTGCAATCTGCCCCCTCTCGTCATCCCTTGCTCTGCAATCCGCCTGCTTACTCTCGTCATCCCTTACTCTGCAATCTGCCTTTTTCTTGTCATCCCTTCCTCTGCAATCCGCCTGCTTACTCTCTTGTCATTCCTTTCTTTGCAGTCTACCCGCTTACTCTCTTGTCATCCTTTCCTCTGAAATCTGCATGCTTTCTCTTGTGATCCCTTCCTCTGCAATCCATCTGCTTACTCTTGTCATCCCTTCCTTTGCAATTTGCCTGCTTACTGTCTTGTCATCCCTTCCCCTGTAATCTGCCTGATTAATCTCATCCTCCTTTCCTGTGCAATCTGCCTTTCTCTTGTCATCCCTTTCTCTATAATCTGCCTGCTTACTCTCGTCCTCTCTTCCTCTGTAATCTGCCTTTTTCTTGTCATCCCTTTCTCTGTAATCTGCCTGCTTACTCTTGTCATCCCTTTCTCTGTAATCTGCCTGCTTACTCTTGTCATCCCTTTCTCTGTAATCTGCCTGCTTACTCTCGTCCTCCCTTCCTCTGTAATCTGCCTTTTTCTTGTCATCCCTTTCTCTGTAATCTGCCTGCTTTCTCTTGTCATCCCTTCCTCTGCAATCCCCCCACTTACCCTCTCCTCATCCATTCCTCTGCAATCCGCCCACTTACCCTCTCGTCATCCCTTCCTCTGTACTCTCATCATCCCTTCCTCTGCAATTTGCCTGTTTACTCTCTTGTCATCCCTTCCCCTGTAATCTGCCTGCTTATTCCCACCCTCTCTTCCTCTGCAATATGCCTGCTTAATCTCATCCTCCTTTCCTCTGCAATCTGCCTTTCTCTTGTCATCCCTTTCTCTGTAATCTGCCGTCTTACTCTCGTCTTCCCTTCCTCTATAATCTGCCTGCTTTCTTTTGTCATCCCTTCCTCTGCAATCTTCCTGCTTTCTCTATTTTCATCCCTTCCTCTGTAATCTGCCTGCTTATGTTCTTGTCATCCCTTTCGATGCAATCTGCCTTTCTCTTGTCATCCCTTCCTCTGCAACCTGCCCCCTCTCTCGTCATATATTCATCAGTAATCTGCCTGCTTACTCTCGTCATCCCTTGCTCTGCATTCCGCCTGCTTACTCTTTTTATCCCCTACTCTGTAATCTGCCTGCTTACTCTCTTGTCATTCCTTTCTCTGCAGTCTGCCCGCTTACTCTCTTGTTATCCTTTCCTCTGCATTCTGCCTGCTTACTCTCGTCATCCCTTGCTCTGCAATCTGCCTGCTTCCTCTCTTGTCATCCCTTCCTCTGCAATCTGCCTGTTTACTCTCTTGACATCCCTTCATCTGCCTTCTGCCTGCTTCCTCCCTTGTCATCCCTTCCTCTGCAAATCATCCCTTCCTCTGCAATCTGCCTTCTTCCTTTCTTATCATCCCTTCCACTGTAATCTGCCTGCTTTCTCTCGTCTCATGCCTTCTTCTGCAATCTGCCAGCTTCCTCTCTTGTCATCCCTTCCTCTGCAATCCCACTGCTAATCTCTTGTCATCCCTTCCTCTGAAATCCGTCTTCTTTCTTTTTTGTCATCCCTTTCTCTGCAATCTGCCTGCTCTCTCTCTTATCATCCCTTCCTGTGCAATCTGCCTCCTTCCTCTCTTGTCATCCCTTCCTCTGCAATCTGTCTGCTTACTCTCTTCTCATCCCTTCCTCTGCAATCTTCCTGCTTCCTCTCTTGTCATCCCTTCCTCTGCAATCCACCTGCTTACTCTTTTCATCCCCTACTCTGTAATCTGCCTGCTTACTCTCTTGTCATTCCTTTCTCTGCAGTCTGCCCGCTTACTCTCTTGTTATCCTTTCCTCTGCATTCTGCCTGCTTACTCTCGTCATCCCTTACTCTGCAATCGGCCCGCTTACCCTCTCGTCATCCCTTCCTCTATAATCTGCCTCCTTACTCTCATCATCCCTTCCTCTGCAATCCGCCTGCTTACTCTCTCGTCATCCCTTCCTCTGCATTCTGCCTGCTTCCTCTCTCGTCATCCCTTCCTCTGCAGTTTGCCCACTTACCCTCTCGTCATCCCTTCCTCTGTACTCTCATCATCCCTTCCTTTGCAATTTGCCTGCTTACTGTCTTGTCATCCCTTCCCCTGTAATCTGCCTGCTTAATCTCATCCTCCTTTCCTGTGCAATATGCCTTTCTCTTGTCATCCCTTTCTCTATAATCTGCCTGCTTACTCTCGTCCTCTCTTCCTCTGTAATCTGCCTTTTTCTTGTCATCCCTTTCTCTGTAATCTGCCTGCTTACTCTTGTCATCCCTTTCTCTGTAATCTGCCTGCTTACTCTTGTCATCCCTTTCTCTGTAATCTGCCTGCTTACTCTCGTCCTCCCTTCCTCTGTAATCTGCCTTTTTCTTGTCATCCCTTTCTCTGTAATCTGCCTGCTTTCTCTTGTCATCCCTTCCTCTGTAATCTGCCTGCTTACTCTTGTCATCCCTTTCTCTATAATCTGCCTGCTTACTCTCGTCCTCTCTTCCTCTGTAATCTGCCTTTTTCTTGTCATCCCTTTCTCTGTAATCTGCCTGCTTACTCTTGTCATCCCTTTCTCTGTAATCTGCCTGCTTACTCTTGTCATCCCTTTCTCTGTAATCTGCCTGCTTACTCTCGTCCTCCCTTCCTCTGTAATCTGCCTTTTTCTTGTCATCCCTTTCTCTGTAATCTGCCTGCTTTCTCTTGTCATCCCTTTCTCTGTAATCTGCCTGCTTACTCTCGTCCTCCCTTCCTCTGTAATCTGCCTTTCTCTTGTCATCCCTTTCTCTGTAATCTGCCTGCTTACTCTCGTCCTCCCTTCCTCTGTAATCTGCCTTTCTCTTGTCATCCCTTTCTCTATAATCTGACTGCTTACTCTCGTCCTCCCTTCCTCTGTAATCTGCCTACTTTCTCTCGTCATCCTTTCCTCTGTAATCTGCCTGCTTTATCTCTTGTCATCCCTTTCTCTGCAATCTGCCCGCTTACTCCCTTGTCATCCCTTCCTCTTTCAATCTGCCCGCTTACTCTCTTGTCATCCCTTCCTCTGTAATCTTCCTCCAGTCATCCCTTACTCTATAATGTTTCTGCTTTATCTCGTCATCCCTTGCTCTGCAATCCGCCTGCTTACTCTCGTCATCCTTTCCTCTGCAATCTGCCTGCTTTCTCTTGTCATCCCTTCCTTTACAATCTGCCCATTTATTCTCGTCATCCTTTCCTTTGCAATCTGCCCGCTTATTCTCTCGTCATCCCTTGCTCTGCAATCTGCCTGCTTAGTCTGTTGTCATCCCTTCCTCTGTAATCTTCCTGCTTATTCTCTTGTCATCCCTTCCTCTATAATCTGCCCACTTTCTCTTGTCATCCCTTCCTCTACAATCTGCCCGCTTACTCTCTTGTCATCCATTCCTCTCCAATCTGCCTGTTCTCTTATCATCCTTTCCTCTCTAATCTGATTTTCTCTCATCCTCCCTTCCTCTGCAATCCGCCCACTTACCCTCTCGTCATCCCTTCCTCTGCAGTCTGCCCAGTTACCCTCTCGTCATCCCTTCCTCTGTACTCTCATCATCCCTTCCTCTGCAATTTGCCTGCTTACTCTCATCCTCCTTTCCTCTGCAATCTGCCTTTCTCATGTCATCCCTTTCTCTGTAATCTGCCCACTTACTCTCTTGTCATGGTTTCCTCTTCAATCTGCGTGCATACACTCTTGTCATCCCTTTCTCTTCAATCTGCCCACTTACTCTCTTGTCATCCCTTCCTCTGCAATCTGCCTGCTTTCTCTTGTCATCCCTTCCTCTACAATCTGCCCGTTTATTCTCGTCATCCCTTTCTCTGCAATCTGCCTGCTTATCCTGTTGTCATCCCTTCCTCTACAATCAGCCCGCTTACTCTCTTGTCATCCCTTCCTTTACAATCTGCCCGCTTACTCCCTTGTCATCCCTTCCTCTACAATCAGCCCGCTTACTCTCTTGTCATCCCTTCCTTTACAATCTGCCCGCTTACTCCCTTGTCATCCCTTCCTCTTTCAATCTGCCCGCTTACTCTCTTGTCATCCCTTCCTCTGTAATCTTCCTCCAGTCATCCCTTACTCTATAATTTTCTGCTTTCTCTCATCATCCGTTACTCTGTAATCCGCCTGCTTTACTCTGTCATCCTTTCCTCTGCAATCTGCCCACTTACTCTCTTGTCATCCCTTCCTCTGCAATCTCCCTGCTTTCTCTTGTCATCCCTTCCTCTACAATCTGCCCGTTTATTCTCGTCATCCCTTTCTCTGCAATCAGCCCGCTCTCTTGTCATCCCTTCCTTTACAATCTGCCCGCTTACTCCCTTGTCATCCCTTCCTCTTTCAATCTGCCCACTTACTCTCTTGTCATCCCTTCCTCTGTAATCTTCCTCCAGTCATCCCTTACTCTATAATCTTTCTGCTTTCTCTCGTCATCCCTTACTCTGCAATCTGCCTGCTTTCTCTCATCATCCCTTCTACTGCAATCTGCCCGCTTACCCTCTCGTCATCCCTTCCTCTATAATCTGCCTCCTTACTCTCATCATCCCTTCCTCTGCAATCCGCCTGCTTACTCTCTCATCATCGCTTCCTCTGCAGTCTGCCCACTTACCCTCTCGTCATCCCTTCCTCTGTACTCTCATCATCCCTTCCTCTGCAATTTGCCTGCTTGCTGTCTTGTCATCCCTTCCCCTGTAATCTGCCTGCTTATTCCCATCCTCCCTTCCTCTGCAATCTGCCTGCTTACTCTCGTCCTCCTTTCCTCTGCAATCTGCTTTTCTCTTGTCATCCCTTCCTCTGCAATCTTCCTGCTTTCTCTCTTGTCATCCATTCCTATGCAATCTGCCTTTCTCTTGTCATCCCTTCCTCTGCAATCTTCCTGCTTTCTCTCTTGTCATCCCTTCCTCTGTAATCTGCCTTTCCCTCATCATTCCTTCCTCTGTAATCTGCTTGCTTACTCTGTCATCCTTTCCTGTGCAATTTGCCTGCTTCCTCTCTTGTCATCCCTTGATCTGCAATCTACCTGCTTTCTCTCGTCATCCCTTTCTCTGCAATCTGCCAGCTTACTCTCTCGTCATCCCTTCCTCTGCAATCTGTCTGCTTTCTCTCGTCATCCCTTCCTCTGCAATCTACCTTCTTACTCTCGTCATTCCTTGCTCTGCAATCACCCTGCTTTTCCTCGTCATCCCTTCCTCTGCAATCTACCTTCTTACTCTCGTCATTCCTTTCTCTGCAATCTGCCAGCTTACTCTCTCGTCATCCCTTCCTCTGCAATCTACCTGCTTACTCTCGTAATTACATTCTCTGCAATCAGCCTGATTTCTCTCGTCATCCCTTCCTCTGCAATCTACCTGCTTACTCTCGTCATTCCTTTCTCTGCAATCTGCCAGCTTACTCTCTCGTCATCCCTTCCTCTGCAATCCGCCTGCTTTCTCTCTTCTCATCCCTTCCTCTGCAATCTGTCTGCTTTCTCTCATCATCCCTTCCTCTGCAATCTACCTTCTTACTCTCGTCTTTCCTTGCTCTGCAATCAGCCTGCTTTCTCTCGTCACCCCTTCCTCTGCAATCTGTCTGCTTTCTCTCGTCACCCCTTCCTCTGCAATCTACCTTCTTACTCTCGTAATTCCTTTCTCTGCAATCTGTCTGCTTTCTCTCGTCACCCCTTCCTCTGCAATCTTCCTGCTTACTCTCGTAATTCCTTTCTCTGCAATCTGTCTGCTTTCTCTCGTCATCCCTTCCTCTGCAATCTGTCTGCTTTCTCTCATCACCCCTTCCTCTGCAATCTACCTGCTTACTCTCGTAATTCCTTTCTCTGCAATCTGCCTGCTTTCTCTCGTCATCTCTTCCTCTGCAATCTGTCTGCTTTCTCTCGTCACCCCTTCCTCTGCAATCTTCCTGCTTTCTCTCGTCACCCCTTCCTCTGCAATCTACCTGCTTACTCTCGTAATTCCTTCCTCTGCAATCTGTCTGCTTTCTCTCGTCACCCCTTCCTCTGCAATCTTCCTGCTTTCTCTCGTCACCCCTTCCTCTGCAATCTACCTGCTTACTCTCGTAATTCCTTCCTCTGCAATCTGTCTGCTTTCTCTCATCACCCCTTCCTCTGCAATCTTCCTGCTTTCTCTCGTCACCCCTTCCTCTGCAATCTTCCTGCTTACTCTCGTAATTCCTTTCTCTGCAATCTGTCTGCTTTCTCTCGTCACCCCTTCCTCTGCAATCTTCCTGCTTTCTCTCGTCACCCCTTCCTCTGCAATCTACCTGCTTACTCTCGTAATTCCTTCCTCTGCAATCTGTCTGCTTTCTCTCGTCACCCCTTCCTCTGCAATCTACCTTCTTACTCTCGTCATTCCTTGCTCTGCAATCAGCCTGCTTTTTCTCGTCACCCCTTCCTCTGCAATCTACCTTCTTACTCTCGTCTTTCCTTGCTCTGCAATCAGCCTGCTTTCTCTCGTCACCCCTTCCTCTGCAATCTGTCTGCTTTCTCTCGTCACCCCTTCCTCTGCAATCTGTCTGCTTTCTCTCGTCACCCCTTCCTCTGCAATCTACCTGCTTACTCTCGTAATTCCTTTCTCTGCAATCTGTCTGCTTTCTCTCGTCATTCCTTCCTCTGCAATCTGTCTGCTTTCTCTCGTCACCCCTTCCTCTGCAATCTACCTTCTTACTCTCGTCATTCCTTGCTCTGCAATCAGCCTGCTTTCTCTCGTCACCCCTTCCTCTGCAATCAGCCTGCTTTCTCTCGTCACCCCTTCCTCTGCAATCTACCTGCTTACTCTCGTCATTGTTTTCTCTGCAATCTGCCAGCTTACTCTCTCGTCATCCCTTCCTCTGCTATCCGCCTGCTTTCTCTCTTCTCATCCCTTCCTCTGCAATCTGTCTGCTTTCTCTCGTCACCCCTTCCTCTGCAATCTACCTGCTTACTCTCGTCATTCCTTGCTCTGCAATCAGCCTGCTTTCTCTCGTCACCCCTTCCTCTGCAATCTACCTTCTTACTCTCGTCTTTCCTTGCTCTGCAATCAGCCTGCTTTCTCTCGTCACCCCTTCCTCTGCAATCTACCTGCTTACTCTCGTCATTGTTTTCTCTGCAATCTGCCAGCTTACTCTCTCGTCATCCCTTCCTCTGCAATCCGCCTGCTTTCTCTCTTCTCATCCCTTCCTCTCCAATCAGCCTGCTTTCTCTCATCACCCCTTCCTCTGCAATCTACCTGCTTACTCTCGTCATTCCTTGCTCTGCAATCAGCCTGCTTTCTCTCGTCACCCCTTCCTCTGCAATCTACCTGCTTACTCTCGTCATTCCTTTCTCTGCAATCTGCCAGCTTACTCTCTCGTCATCCCTTCCTCTGCAATCCGCCTGCTTTTTCTCTTCTCATCCCTTCCTCTGCAATCAGCCTGCTTTCTCTCGTCACCCCTTCCTCTGCAATCAACCTGCTTACTCTCGTCATTCCTTTCTCTGCAATCTGCCAGCTTACTCTCTCGTCATCCCTTCCTCTGCAATCCGCCTGCTTTCTCTCTTGTCAACCCTTCCTCTGCAATCAGCCTGCTTTCTCTCATCACCCCTTCCTCTGCAATCTACCAGCTTACTCTCGTCTTTCCTTGCTCTGCAATCAGCCTGCTTTCTCTCATCATCCCTTCCTCTGCAATCTACCAGCTTACTCTCGTCATTCCTTGCTCTGCAATCAGCCTGCTTTCTCTCGTCACCCCTTCCTCTGCAATCTACCTGCTTACTCTCGTCATTCCTTTCTCTGCAATCTGCCAGCTTACTCTCTCGTCATCCCTTCCTCTGCAATCCGCCTGCTTCCTCTCTTGTCAACCCTTCCTCTGCAATCAGCCTGCTTTCTCTCATCACCCCTTCCTCTGCAATCTACCAGCTTACTCTCGTCTTTCCTTGCTCTGCAATCAGCCTGCTTTCTCTCATCATCCCTTCCTCTGCAATCTACCTTCTTACTCTCGTCATTCCTTGCTCTGCAATCAGCCTGCTTTCTCTCGTCACCCCTTCCTCTGCAATCTACCTGCTTACTCTCGTCATTCCTTTCTCTGCAATCTGCCAGCTTACTCTCTCGTCATCCCTTCCTCTGCAATCCGCCTGCTTTCTCTCTTCTCATCCCTTCCTCTGCAATCAGCCTGCTTTCTCTCGTCACCCCTTCCTCTGCAATCTACCTGCTTACTCTCGTCATTACATTCTCTGCAATCAGCCTGCTTTCTCTCGTCACCCCTTCCTCTGCAATCTACCTGCTTACTCTCGTCATTCCTTTCTCTGCAATCAGCCTGCTTTCTCTCGTCACCCCTTCCTCTGCAATCTACCTGCTTACTCTCGTCTTTCCTTGCTCTGCAATCAGCCTGCTTTCTCTCGTCACCCCTTCCTCTGCAATCTACCTGCTTACTCTCGTCTTTCCTTGCTCTGCAATCTGTCTGCTTTCTCTCGTCACCCCTTCCTCTGCAATCTACCTGCTTACTCTCGTCATTCCTTTCTCTGCAATCAGCCTGCTTTCTCTCGTCACCCCTTCCTCTGCAATCTACCTGCTTACTCTCGTCATTCCTTGCTCTGCAATCAGCCTGCTTTCTCTCGTCACCCCTTCCTCTGCAATCTACCTGCTTACTCTCGTCATTCCTTTCTCTGCAATCTGCCAGCTTACTCTCTCGTCATCCCTTCCTCTGCAATCCGCCTGCTTTCTCTCTTCTCATCCCTTCCTCTGCAATCTGTCTGCTTTCTCTCGTCACCCCTTCCTCTGCAATCTACCAGCTTACTCTCGTCTTTCCTTGCTCTGCAATCAGCCTGCTTTCTCTCGTCACCCCTTCCTCTGCAATCTACCTGCTTACTCTCGTAATTATATTCTCTGCAATCAGCCTGCTTTCTCTCGTCACCCCTTCCTCTGCAATCTCCCTGCTTACTCTCGTCATTCCTTTCTCTGCAATCAGCCTGCTTTCTCTCGTCACCCCTTCCTCTGCAATCTACCTGCTTACTCTCGTAATTACATTCTCTGCAATCAGCCTGCTTTCTCTCGTCACCCCTTCCTCTGCAATCTACCTGCTTACTCTCGTCTTTCCTTGCTCTGCAATCAGCCTGCTTTCTCTCGTCACCCCTTCCTCTGCAATCTACCTGCTTACTCTCGTCACCCCTTCCTCTGCAATCTACCTTCTTACTCTCGTAATTCCTTTCTCTGCAATCAGTCTGCTTTCTCTCGTCAACCCTTCCTCTGCAATCTGTCTGCTTTCTCTCGTCACCCCTTCCTCTGCAATCTTCCTGCTTACTCTCGTAATTCCTTTCTCTGCAATCTGTCTGCTTTCTCTCGTCATCCCTTCCTCTGCAATCTGTCTGCTTTCTCTCATCACCCCTTCCTCTGCAATCTACCTGCTTACTCTCGTAATTCCTTTCTCTGCAATCTGCCTGCTTTCTCTCGTCATCCCTTCCTCTGCAATCTGTCTGCTTTCTCTCGTCACCCCTTCCTCTGCAATCTACCTGCTTACTCTCGTAATTCCTTTCTCTGCAATCTGTCTGCTTTCTCTCGTCACCCCTTCCTCTGCAATCTTCCTGCTTTCTCTCATCACCCCTTCCTCTGCAATCTACCTGCTTACTCTCGTAATTCCTTTCTGTGCAATCTGTCTGCTTTCTCTCGTCATCCCTTCCTCTGCAATCTTCCTGCTTTCTCTCGTCACCCCTTCCTCTGCAATCTACCTGCTTACTCTCATAATTCCTTTCTCTGCAATCAGCCTGCTTTCTCTCGTCATCCCTTCCTCTGCAATCTGTCTGCTTTCTCTCGTCACCCCTTCCTCTGCAATCTACCTTCTTACTCTCGTAATTCCTTTCTCTGAAATCTGTCTGCTTTCTCTCGTCATCCCTTCCTCTGCAATCTGTCTGCTTTCTCTCGTCACCCCTTCCTCTGCAATCTACCTTCTTACTCTCGTCATTCCTTGCTCTGCAATCAGCCTGCTTTTTCTCGTCACCCCTTCCTCTGCAATCTACCTTCTTACTCTCGTCTTTCCTTGCTCTGCAATCAGCCTGCTTTCTCTCGTCACCCCTTCCTCTGCAATCTGTCTGCTTTCTCTCGTCACCCCTTCCTTTGCAATCTGTCTGCTTTCTCTCGTCACCACTTCCTCTGCAATCTGTCTGCTTTCTCTCGTCATCCCTTTCTCTGCAATCTGTCTGCTTTCTCTCGTCACCCCTTCCTCTGCAATCTACCTGCTTACTCTCGTAATTCCTTTCTCTGCAATCTGTCTGCTTTCTCTCGTCATCCCTTCCTCTGCAATCTGTCTGCTTTCTCTCGTCACCCCTTCCTCTGCAATCTGTCTGCTTTCTCTCGTCATCCCTTCCTCTGCAATCTGTCTGCTTTCTCTCGTCACCCCTTCCTCTGCAATCTACCTGCTTACTCTCGTAATTCCTTTCTCTGCAATCAGCCTGCTTTCTCTCGTCACCCCTTCCTCTGCAATCTACCTTCTTACTCTCGTCATTCCTTGCTCTGCAATCAGCCTGCTTTCTCTCGTCACCCCTTCCTCTGCAATCAGCCTGCTTTCTCTCGTCACCCCTTCCTCTGCAATCTACCTTCTTACTCTCGTCATTCCTTGCTCTGCAATCAGCCTGCTTTCTCTCGTCACCCCTTCCTCTGCAATCAGCCTGCTTTCTCTCGTCATCCCTTTCTCTGCAATCTGTCTGCTTTCTCTCGTCACCCCTTCCTCTGCAATCTACCTGCTTACTCTCGTAATTCCTTTCTCTGCAATCTGTCTGCTTTCTCTCGTCACCCCTTCCTCTGCAATCAGCCTGCTTTCTCTCGTCACCCCTTCCTCTGCAATCTGTCTGCTTTCTCTCGTCATCCCTTCCTCTGCAATCTGTCTGCTTTTTCTCGTCACCCCTTCCTCTGCAATCTACCTTCTTACTCTCGTCATTCCTTGCTCTGCAATCAGCCTGCTTTCTCTCGTCACCCCTTCCTCTGCAATCAGCCTGCTTTCTCTCGTCACCCCTTCCTCTGCAATCTACCTTCTTACTCTCGTCATTCCTTGCTCTGCAATCAGCCTGCTTTTTCTCGTCACCCCTTCCTCTGCAATCTACCTTCTTACTCTCGTCATTCCTTGCTCTGCAATCAGCCTGCTTTCTCTCTCGTCATCCCTTCCTCTGCAATCTACCTTCTTACTCTCGTCATTCCTTGCTCTGCAATCTGTCTGCTTTTTCTCGTCACCCCTTCGTCTGCAATCTACCTTCTTACTCTCGTCATTCCTTGCTCTGCAATCAGCCTGCTTTTTCTCGTCACCCCTTCCTCTGCAATCTACCTTCTTACTCTCGTCATTCCTTGCTCTGCAATCAGCCTGCTTTTTCTCGTCACCCCTTCCTCTGCAATCTACCTGCTTACTCTTGTCATTCCTTTCTCTGCAATCTGCCAGCTTACTCTCTCGTCATCCCTTCCTCTGCTATCCGCCTGCTTTCTCTCTTCTCATCCCTTCCTCTGCAATCTGTCTGCTTTCTCTCGTCACCCCTTCCTCTGCAATCTACCTGCTTACTCTTGTCATTCCTTTCTCTGCAATCTACCTGCTTTCTCTCTTGTCAACCCTTCCTCTGCAATCAGCCTGCTTTCTCTCATCATCCCTTCCTCTGCAATCTACCAGCTTACTCTCGTCATTCCTTTCTCTGCAATCAGCCTGCTTTCTCTCGTCACCCCTTCCTCTGCAATCTACCAGCTTACTCTTGTCTTTCCTTGCTCTGCAATCAGCCTGCTTTCTCTCTTGTCAACCCTTCCTCTGCAATCAGCCTGCTTTCTCTCATCATCCCTTCCTCTGCAATCTACCAGCTTACTCTCGTCATTCCTTGCTCTGCAATCTACCAGCTTACTCTTGTCTTTCCTTGCTCTGCAATCAGCCTGCTATCTCTCGTCACCCCTTCCTCTGCAATCTACCAGCTTACTCTTGTCTTTCCTTGCTCTGCAATCAGCCTGCTTTCTCTCGTCACCCCTTCCTCTGCAATCTACCTGCTTACTCTTGTCTTTCCTTGCTCTGCAATCAGCCTGCTATCTCTCGTCACCCCTTCCTCTGCAATCTACCAGCTTACTCTTGTCTTTCCTTGCTCTGCAATCAGCCTGCTTTCTCTCTTGTCAACCCTTCCTCTGCAATCAGCCTGCTTTCTCTCATCATCCCTTCCTCTGCAATCTACCAGCTTACTCTCGTCACCCCTTCCTCTGCAATCTACCAGCTTACTCTTGTCTTTCCTTGCTCTGCAATCAGCCTGCTATCTCTCGTCACCCCTTCCTCTGCAATCTACCAGCTTACTCTTGTCTTTCCTTGCTCTGCAATCAGCCTGCTTTCTCTCGTCACCCCTTCCTCTGCAATCTACCTGCTTACTCTCGTAATTACATTCTCTGCAATCAGCCTGCTTTCTCTCGTCACCCCTTCCTCTGCAATCTACCTGCTTACTCTCGTCATTCCTTTCTCTGCAATCAGCCTGCTTTCTCTCGTCACCCCTTCCTCTGCAATCTACCTGCTTACTCTCGTCATTGTTTTCTCTGCAATCTGCCAGCTTACTCTCTCGTCATACCTTCCTCTGCAATCCGCCTGCTTTCTCTCTTCTCATCCCTTCCTCTGCAATCTGTCTGCTTTCTCTCCTGTCATCCCTTCCTCTGCAATCTACCTGCTTACTCTCGTCATTCCTTGCTCTGCAATCAGCCTGCTTTCTCTCGTCATCCCTTCCTCTGCAATCTACCTTCTTACTCTCGTCATTCCTTTCTCTGCAATCAGCCTGCTTTTTCTCGTCACCCCTTCCTCTGCAATCTACCTGCTTTTTCTCTTCTCATCCCTTCCTCTGCAATCAGCCTGCTTACTCTCGTCTTTCCTTGCTCTGCAATCAGCCTGCTTTTTCTCGTCACCCCTTCCTCTGCAATCTACCTGCTTTTTCTCTTCTCATCCCTTCCTCTGCAATCTACCTGCTTACTCTCGTCTTTCCTTGCTCTGCAATCAGCCTGCTTTCTCTCGTCACCCCTTCCTCTGCAATCTACCTTCTTACTCTCGTCTTTCCTTGCTCTGCAATCAGCCTGCTTTCTCTCGTCACCCCTTCCTCTGCAATCTACCTGCTTACTCTCGTCATTCTTTTCTCTGCAATCTGCCAGCTTACTCTCTCGTCATCCCTTCCTCTGCAATCCGCCTGCTTTCTCTCTTCTCATCCCTTCCTCTGCAATCAGCCTGATTTCTCTCATCACCCCTTCCTCTGCAATCTACCTGCTTACTCTCGTCATTCCTTGCTCTGCAATCAGCCTGCTTTCTCTCGTCACCCCTTCCTCTGCAATCTACCTGCTTTCTCTCGTCATTCCTTTCTCTGCAATCTGCCAGCTTACTCTCTCGTCATCCCTTCCTCTGCAATCCGCCTGCTTTCTCTCTTGTCAACCCTTCCTCTGCAATCTGTCTGCTTTCTCTCCTGTCATCCCTTCCTCTGCAATCTACCTGCTTACTCTCGTCATTCCTTGCTCTGCAATCAGCCTGCTTTCTCTCGTCATCCCTTCCTCTGCAATCTACCTTCTTACTCTCGTCATTCCTTTCTCTGCAATCTGCCAGCTTACTCTCTCGTCATCCCTTCCTCTGCAATCCGCCTGCTTTCTCTCTTCTCATCCCTTCCTCTGCAATCTGTCTGTTTTCTCTCATCACCCCTTCCTCTGCAATCTACCAGCTTACTCTCGTCTTTCCTTGCTCTGCAATCTGTCTGCTTTCTCTCGTCACCCCTTCCTCTGCAATCTACCAGCTTACTCTTGTCTTTCCTTGCTCTGCAATCAGCCTGCTTTCTCTCGTCACCCCTTCCTCTGCAATCTACCTGCTTACTCTCGTCATTCCTTGCTCTGCAATCAGCCTGCTTTCTCTCTTGTCAACCCTTCCTCTGCAATCAGCCTGCTTTCTCTCATCACCCCTTTCTCTGCAATCTACCAGCTTACTCTCGTATTTCCTTGCTCTGCAATCAGCCTGCTTTCTCTCATCATCCCTTCCTCTGCAATCTACCTTCTTACTCTCGTCATTCCTTGCTCTGCAATCAGCCTGCTTTCTCTCGTCATCCCTTCCTTTACAATCTGCCCGCTTACTCCCTTGTCATCCCTTCCTCTTTCAATCTGCCCGCTTACTCTCTTGTCATCCCTTCCTCTGTAATCTTCCTCCAGTCATCCCTTACTCTATAATTTTCTGCTTTCTCTCGTCATCCGTTACTCTGTAATCCGCCTGCTTTACTCTGTCATCCTTTCCTCTGCAATCTGCCCACTTACTCTCTTGTCATCCCTTCCTCTGCAATCTCCCTGCTTTCTCTTGTCATCCCTTCCTCTACAATCTGCCCGTTTATTCTCATCATCCCTTTCTCTGCAATCAGCCCGCTCTCTTGTCATCCCTTCCTTTACAATCTGCCCGCTTACTCCCTTGTCATCCCTTCCTCTTTCAATCTGCCCACTTACTCTCTTGTCATCCCTTCCTCTGTAATCTTCCTCCAGTCATCCCTTACTCTATAATCTTTCTGCTTTCTCTCGTCATCCCTTACTCTGCAATCTGCCTGCTTTCTCTCATCATCCCTTCTACTGCAATCTGCCCGCTTACCCTCTCGTCATCCCTTCCTCTATAATCTGCCTCCTTACTCTCATCATCCCTTCCTCTGCAATCCGCCTGCTTACTCTCTCGTCATCCCTTCCTCTGCAGTCTGCCCACTTACCCTCTCGTCATCCCTTCCTCTGTACTCTCATCATCCCTTCCTCTGCAATTTGCCTGCTTGCTGTCTTGTCATCCCTTCCCCTGTAATCTGCCTGCTTATTCCCATCCTCCCTTCCTCTGCAATCTGCCTGCTTACTCTCGTCCTCCTTTCCTCTGCAATCTGCTTTTCTCTTGTCATCCCTTCCTCTGCAATCTTCCTGCTTTCTCTCTTGTCATCCCTTCCTCTGTAATCTGCCTTTCCCTCATCATTCCTTCCTCTGTAATCTGCTTGCTTACTCTGTCATCCTTTCCTGTGCAATTTGCCTGCTTCCTCTCTTGTCATCCCTTGATCTGCAATCTGCCTGCTTTCTCTCGTCATCCCTTTCTCTGCAATCTGCCAGCTTACTCTCTCGTCATCCCTTCCTCTGCAATCTGTCTGCTTTCTCTCGTCATCCCTTCCTCTGCAATCTACCTTCTTACTCTCGTCATTCCTTGCTCTGCAATCAGCCTGCTTTTCCTCGTCATCCCTTCCTCTGCAATCTACCTTCTTACTCTCGTCATTCCTTTCTCTGCAATCTGCCAGCTTACTCTCTCGTCATCCCTTCCTCTGCAATCTACCTGCTTACTCTCGTAATTACATTCTCTGCAATCAGCCTGCTTTCTCTCGTCACCCCTTCCTCTGCAATCTACCTGCTTACTCTCGTCATTCCTTTCTCTGCAATCTGCCAGCTTACTCTCTCGTCATCCCTTCCTCTGCAATCCGCCTGCTTTCTCTCTTCTCATCCCTTCCTCTGCAATCTGTCTGCTTTCTCTCATCATCCCTTCCTCTGCAATCTACCTTCTTACTCTCGTCTTTCCTTGCTCTGCAATCAGCCTGCTTTCTCTCGTCACCCCTTCCTCTGCAATCTGTCTGCTTTCTCTCATCACCCCTTCCTCTGCAATCTACCTTCTTACTCTCGTAATTCCTTTCTCTGCAATCTGTCTGCTTTCTCTCGTCACCCCTTCCTCTGCAATCTTCCTGCTTACTCTCGTAATTCCTTTCTCTGCAATCTGTCTGCTTTCTCTCGTCATCCCTTCCTCTGCAATCTGTCTGCTTTCTCTCATCATCCCTTCCTCTGCAATCTGTCTGCTTTCTCTCGTCACCCCTTCCTCTGCAATCTTCCTGCTTTCTCTCGTCACCCCTTCCTCTGCAATCTACCTGCTTACTCTCGTAATTCCTTCCTCTGCAATCTACCTGCTTACTCTCGTAATTCCTTTCTCTGCAATCTGTCTGCTTTCTCTCGTCACCCCTTCCTCTGCAATCTACCTTCTTACTCTCGTCATTCCTTGCTCTGCAATCAGCCTGCTTTCTCTCGTCACCCCTTCCTCTGCAATCTACCTGCTTACTCTCGTCATTCCTTGCTCTGCAATCAGCCTGCTTTCTCTCGTCACCCCATCCTCTGCCATCAACCTGCTTACTCTCGTCATTCCTTTCTCTGCAATCTGCCAGCTTACTCTCTCGTCATCCCTTCCTCTGCAATCCGCCTGCTTTCTCTCTTGTCAACCCTTCCTCTGCAATCAGCCTGCTTTCTCTCATCACCCCTTCCTCTGCAATCTACCAGCTTACTCTCGTCTTTCCTTGCTCTGCAATCAGCCTGCTTTCTCTCATCATCCCTTCCTCTGCAATCTACCTTCTTACTCTCGTCATTCCTTGCTCTGCAATCTTCCTGCTTTCTCTCGTCACCCCTTCCTCTGCAATCTACCTTCTTACTCTCGTCATTCCTTGCTCTGCAATCAGCCTGCTTTCTCTCGTCACCCCTTCCTCTGCAACCTACCTGCTTACTCTCGTCATTCCTTGCTCTGCAATCAGCCTGCTTTCTCTCATCATCCCTTCCTCTGCAATCTACCTGCTTACTCTCGTCATTCCTTGCTCTGCAATCAGCCTGCTTTCTCTCATCATCCCTTCCTCTGCAATCTACCTGCTTACTCTCGTAATTCCTTCCTCTGCAATCTGTCTGCTTTCTCTCGTCACCCCTTCCTCTGCAATCTACCTTCTTACTCTCGTCATTCCTTGCTCTGCAATCAGCCTGCTTTCTCTCGTCACCCCTTCCTCTGCAATCTACCTTCTTACTCTCGTCATTCCTTGCTCTGCAATCAGCCTGCTTTCTCTCGTCACCCCTTCCTCTGCAATCTACCTGCTTACTCTCGTCATTCCTTGCTCTGCAATCAGCCTGCTTTCTCTCGTCACCCCTTCCTCTGCAATCTACCTGCTTACTCTCGTCATTCCTTGCTCTGCAATCAGCCTGCTTTCTCTCGTCACCCCTTCCTCTGCAATCTACCTTCTTACTCTCGTCTTTCCTTGCTCTGCAATCAGCCTGCTTTCTCTCGTCACCCCTTCCTCTGCAATCTACCTGCTTACTCTCGTCATTCCTTGCTCTGCAATCAGCCTGCTTTCTCTCGTCACCCCTTCCTCTGCAATCTACCTGCTTACTCTCGTCATTCCTTGCTCTGCAATCAGCCTGCTTTCTCTCGTCACCCCTTCCTCTGCAATCTACCTGCTTACTCTCGTCATTCCTTGCTCTGCAATCAGCCTGCTTTCTCTCGTCAGCCCTTCCTCTGCAATCTACCTTCTTACTCTCGTCTTTCCTTGCTCTGCAATCAGCCTGCTTTCTCTCGTCACCCCTTCCTCTGCAATCTACCTTCTTACTCTCGTCATTCCTTGCTCTGCAATCAGCCTGCTTTCTCTCGTCACCCCTTCCTCTGCAATCTACCTGCTTACTCTCGTCATTCCTTGCTCTGCAATCAGCCTGCTTTCTCTCGTCACCCCATCCTCTGCAATCTACCTGCTTACTCTCGTCATTCCTTTCTCTGCAATCTGCCAGCTTACTCTCTCGTCATCCCTTCCTCTGCAATCCGCCTGCTTTTTCTCTTCTCATCCCTTCCTCTGCAATCAGCCTGCTTTCTCTCGTCACCCCTTCCTCTGCCATCAACCTGCTTACTCTCGTCATTCCTTTCTCTGCAATCTGCCAGCTTACTCTCTCGTCATCCCTTCCTCTGCAATCCGCCTGCTTTCTCTCTTGTCAACCCTTCCTCTGCAATCAGCCTGCTTTCTCTCGTCTTTCCTTGCTCTGCAATCAGCCTGCTTTCTCTCGTCACCCCTTCCTCTGCAATCTACCTGCTTACTCTCGTCATTCCTTGCTCTGCAATCAGCCTGCTTTCTCTCGTCACCCCTTCCTCTGCAATCTGTCTGCTTACTCTCGTCATTCCTTGCTCTGCAATCAGCCTGCTTTCTCTCGTCACCCCTTCCTCTGCAATCTACCTTCTTACTCTCGTCATTCCTTGCTCTGCAATCAGCCTGCTTTTTCTCGTCACCCCTTCCTCTGCAATCTACCTTCTTACTCTCGTCATTCCTTGCTCTGCAATCAGCCTGCTTTTTCTCGTCACCCCTTCCTCTGCAATCTACCTGCTTACTCTCGTCTTTCCTTGCTCTGCAATCAGCCTGCTTTCTCTCGTCACCCCTTCCTCTGCAATCTGTCTGCTTTCTCTCGTCACCACTTCCTCTGCAATCTACCTTCTTACTCTCGTCATTCCTTGGTCTGCGATCAGCCTGCTTTCTCTCGTCACCCCTTCCTCTGCAATCAGCCTGCTTTCTCTCGTCACCCCTTCCTCTGCAATCTACCTGCTTACTCTCGTCATTCCTTGCTCTGCAATCAGCCTGCTTTCTCTCGTCACCCCTTCCTCTGCAATCTGTCTGCTTTCTCTCGTCACCACTTCCTCTGCAATCTACCTTCTTACTCTCGTCATTCCTTGCTCTGCAATCAGCCTGCTTTCTCTCGTCACCCCTTCCTCTGCAATCAGCCTGCTTTCTCTCGTCACCCCTTCCTCTGCAATCTACCTTCTTACTCTCGTCATTCCTTGCTCTGCAATCAGCCTGCTTTCTCTCGTCATCCCTTCCTCTGCAATCAGCCTGCTTTCTCTCGTCACCCCTTCCTCTGCAATCTACCTTCTTACTCTCGTCATTCCTTGCTCTGCAATCAGCCTGCTTTCTCTCGTCACCCCTTCCTCTGCAATCTGTCTGCTTTCTCTCGTCACCACTTCCTCTGCAATCTGTCTGCTTTCTCTCGTCATCCCTTCCTCTGCAATCTGTCTGCTTTCTCTCGTCACCCCTTCCTCTGCAATCTACCTTACTCTCATAATCAGCCTGCTTTCTCTCGTCACAATCAGCCTGCTTTCTCTCGTCACCCCTTCCTCTGCAATCTGTCTGCTTTCTCTCGTCACCACTTCCTCTGCAATCTGTCTGCTTTCTCTCGTCATCCCTTCCTCTGCAATCTGTCTGCTTTCTCTCGTCACCCCTTCCTCTGCAATCTACCTTACTCTCAAAATTCACCCCTTCCTCTGCAATCTACCTGCTTACTCTCGTCATTCCTTGCTCTGCAATCAGCCTGCTTTCTCTCGTCACCCCTTCCTCTGCAATCTACCTTCTTACTCTCGTCTTTCCTTGCTCTGCAATCAACCTGCTTTCTCTCGTCACCCCTTCCTCTGCAATCTACCTGCTTACTCTCGTCATTGTTTTCTCTGCAATCTGCCAGCTTACTCTCTCGTCATCCCTTCCTCTGCAATCCGCCTGCTTTCTCTCTTCTCATCCCTTCCTCTGCAATCAGCCTGCTTTCTCTCATCACCCCTTCCTCTGCAATCTACCTGCTTACTCTCGTCATTCCTTGCTCTGCAATCAGCCTGCTTTCTCTCGTCACCCCTTCCTCTGCAATCTACCTTACTCTCGTCATTCCTTTCTCTGCAATCTGCCAGCTTACTCTCTCGTCATCCCTTCCTCTGCAATCCGCCTGCTTTTTCTCTTCTCATCCCTTCCTCTGCAATCAGCCTGCTTTCTCTCATCACCCCTTCCTCTGCCATCAACCTGCTTACTCTCGTCATTCCTTTCTCTGCAATCTGCCAGCTTACTCTCTCGTCATCCCTTCCTCTGCAATCCGCCTGCTTTCTCTCTTGTCAACCCTTCCTCTGCAATCAGCCTGCTTTCTCTCATCACCCCTTCCTCTGCAATCTACCAGCTTACTCTCGTCTTTCCTTGCTCTGCAATCAGCCTGCTTTCTCTCATCATCCCTTCCTCTGCAATCTACCTTCTTACTCTCGTCATTCCTTGCTCTGCAATCAGCCTGCTTTCTCTCGTCACCCCTTCCTCTGCAATCTACCTGCTTACTCTCGTCATTCCTTTCTCTGCAATCTGCCAGCTTACTCTCTCGTCATCCCTTCCTCTGCAATCCGCCTGCTTTCTCTCTTCTCATCCCTTCCTCTGCAATCTGTCTGCTTTCTCTCGTCATCCCTTCCTCTGCAATCTACCTTCTTACTCTCGTCTTTCCTTGCTCTGCAATCAGCCTGCTTTCTCTCGTCACCCCTTCCTCTGCAATCTACCTGCTTACTCTCGTAATTACATTCTCTGCAATCAGCCTGCTTTCTCTCGTCACCCCTTCCTCTGCAATCTACCTGCTTACTCTCGTCATTCCTTTCTCTGCAATCAGCCTGCTTTCTCTCGTCACCCCTTCCTCTGCAATCTACCTGCTTACTCTCGTCTTTCCTTGCTCTGCAATCAGCCTGCTTTCTCTCGTCACCCCTTCCTCTGCAATCTACCTGCTTACTCTCGTAATTACATTCTCTGCAATCAGCCTGCTTTCTCTCGTCACCCCTTCCTCTGCAATCTACCTGCTTACTCTCGTCATTCCTTTCTCTGCAATCAGCCTGATTTCTCTCGTCACCCCTTCCTCTGCAATCTACCAGCTTACTCTCGTCTTTCCTTGCTCTGCAATCAGCCTGCTTTCTCTCATCATCCCTTCCTCTGCAATCTACCTTCTTACTCTCGTCATTCCTTGCTCTGCAATCAGCCTGCTTTCTCTCGTCACTCCTTCCTCTGCTATCCGCCTGCTTTCTCTCTTCTCATCCCTTCCTCTGCAATCTGTCTGCTTTCTCTCGTCACCCCTTCCTCTGCAATCTACCTGCTTACTCTCGTCATTCCTTGCTCTGCAATCAGCCTGCTTTCTCTCGTCACCCCTTCCTCTGCAATCTACCTTCTTACTCTCGTCTTTCCTTGCTCTGCAATCAGCCTGCTTTCTCTCGTCACCCCTTCCTCTGCAATCTACCTGCTTACTCTCGTCATTCCTTTCTCTGCAATCTGCCAGCTTACTCTCTCGTCATCCCTTCCTCTGCAATCCGCCTGCTTTCTCTCTTCTCATCCCTTCCTCTGCAATCAGCCTGCTTTCTCTCATCACCCCTTCCTCTGCAATCTACCTGCTTACTCTCGTCATTCCTTGCTCTGCAATCAGCCTGCTTTCTCTCGTCACCCCTTCCTCTGCAATCTACCTGCTTACTCTCGTCATTCCTTTCTCTGCAATCTGCCAGCTTACTCTCTCGTCATCCCTTCCTCTGCAATCCGCCTGCTTTTTCTCTTCTCATCCCTTCCTCTGCAATCAGCCTGCTTTCTCTCGTCACCCCTTCCTCTGCAATCAACCTGCTTACTCTCGTCATTCCTTTCTCTGCAATCTGCCAGCTTACTCTCTCGTCATCCCTTCCTCTGCAATCCGCCTGCTTTCTCTCTTGTCAACCCTTCCTCTGCAATCAGCCTGCTTTCTCTCCTCACCCCTTCCTCTGCAATCTACCAGCTTACTCTCGTCTTTCCTTGCTCTGCAATCAGCCTGCTTTCTCTCGTCACCCCTTCCTCTGCAATCTGTCTGCTTACTCTCGTCATTCCTTTCTCTGCAATCTGCCAGCTTACTCTCTCGTCATCCCTTCCTCTGCAATCCGCCTGCTTTCTCTCTTCTCATCCCTTCCTCTGCAATCTGTCTGCTTTCTCTCGTCACCCCTTCCTCTGCAATCTACCTGCTTACTCTCGTAATTCCTTTCTCTGCAATCTGTCTGCTTTCTCTCGTCATCCCTTCCTCTGCAATCTGTCTGCTTTCTCTCGTCACCCCTTCCTCTGCAATCTGTCTGCTTTCTCTCGTCATCCCTTCCTCTGCAATCTGTCTGCTTTCTCTCGTCACCCCTTCCTCTGCAATCTACCTGCTTACTCTCGTAATTCCTTTCTCTGCAATCTGTCTGCTTTCTCTCGTCATCCCTTCCTCTGCAATCTGTCTGCTTTCTCTCGTCACCCCTTCCTCTGCAATCTTCCTGCTTTCTCTCGTCACCCCTTCCTCTGCAATCTACCTGCTTACTCTCGTAATTCCTTCCTCTGCAATCTACCTGCTTACTCTCGTAATTCCTTTCCCTGCAATCTGTCTGCTTTCTCTCGTCACCCCTTCCTCTGCAATCTTCCTACTTTCTCTCGTCACCCCTTCCTCTGCAATCTACCTGCTTACTCTCGTAATTCCTTCCTCTGCAATCTGTCTGCTTTCTCTCGTCACCCCTTCCTCTGCAATCTACCTTCTTACTCTCGTCATTCCTTGCTCTGCAATCAGCCTGCTTTTTCTCGTCACCCCTTCCTCTGCAATCTACCTTCTTACTCTCGTCTTTCCTTGCTCTGCAATCAGCCTGCTTTCTCTCGTCACCCCTTCCTCTGCAATCTGTCTGCTTTCTCTCGTCACCCCTTCCTCTGCAATCTGTCTGCTTTCTCTCGTCACCCCTTCCTCTGCAATCTACCTGCTTACTCTCGTCTTTCCTTGCTCTGCAATCTGCCAGCTTTCTCTCGTCACCCCTTCCTCTGCAATCTACCTTCTTACTCTCGTCATTCCTTGCTCTGCAATCAGCCTGCTTTCTCTCGTCACCCCTTCCTCTGCAATCAGCCTGCTTTCTCTCGTCACCCCTTCCTCTGCAATCTACCTTCTTACTCTCGTCATTCCTTGCTCTGCAATCAGCCTGCTTTCTCTCGTCACCCCTTCCTCTGCAATCTACCTGCTTACTCTTGTCATTCCTTTCTCTGCAATCTGCCAGCTTACTCTCTCGTCATCCCTTCCTCTGCAATCCGCCTGCTTTCTCTCTTCTCATCCCTTCCTCTGCAATCAGCCTGCTTTCTTTCTTGTCAACCCTTCCTCTGCAATCTACCTTCTTACTCTCGTCATTCCTTGCTCTGCAATCAGCCTGCTTTCTCTCGTCACCCCTTCCTCTGCAATCAGCCTGCTTTTTCTCGTCACCCCTTCCTCTGCAATCTACCTTCTTACTCTCGTCTTTCCTTGCTCTGCAATCAGCCTGCTTTCTCTCGTCACCCCTTCCTCTGCAATCTACCTGCTTACTCTTGTCATTCCTTTCTCTGCAATCTGCCAGCTTACTCTCTCGTCATCCCTTCCTCTGCAATCCGCCTGCTTTCTCTCTTCTCATCCCTTCCTCTGCAATCAGCCTGCTTTCTCTCATCACCCCTTCCTCTGCAATCTACCTGCTTACTCTCGTCATTCCTTGCTCTGCAATCAGCCTGCTTTCTCTCGACACCCCTTCCTCTGCAATCTACCTGCTTACTCTCGTCATTCCTTTCTCTGCAATCTGCCAGCTTACTCTCTCGTCATCCCTTCCTCTGCAATCCGCCTGCTTTTTCTCTTCTCATCCCTTCCTCTGCAATCAGCCTGCTTTCTCTCGTCACCCCTTCCTCTGCAATCTACCTGCTTACTCTCGTCATTCCTTTCTCTGCAATCTGCCAGCTTACTCTCTCGTCATCCCTTCCTCTGCAATCCGCCTGCTTTCTCTCTTGTCAACCCTTCCTCTGCAATCAGCCTGCTTTCTCTCATCACCCCTTCCTCTGCAATCTACCAGCTTACTCTCGTCTTTCCTTGCTCTGCAATCAGCCTGCTTTCTCTCATCATCCCTTCCTCTGCAATCTACCTTCTTACTCTCGTCATTCCTTGCTCTGCAATCAACCTGCTTTCTCTCGTCACCCCTTCCTCTGCAATCTACCTGCTTACTCTCGTCATTCCTTTCTCTGCAATCTGCCAGCTTACTCTCTCGTCATCCCTTCCTCTGCAATCCGCCTGCTTTCTCTCTTCTCATCCCTTCCTCTGCAATCAGCCTGCTTTCTCTCGTCACCCGTTCCTCTGCAATCTACCTGCTTACTCTCGTCATTCCTTTCTCTGCAATCTGCCAGCTTACTCTCTCGTCATCCCTTCCTCTGCAATCCGCCTGCTTTCTCTCTTCTCATCCCTTCCTCTGCAATCAGCCTGCTTTCTCTCGTCACCCCTTCCTCTGCAATCTACCTGCTTACTCTCGTCATTCCTTTCTCTGCAATCAGCCTGCTTTCTCTCGTCACCCCTTCCTCTGCAATCTACCTGCTTACTCTCGTCTTTCCTTGCTCTGCAATCAGCCTGCTTTCTCTCGTCACCCCTTCCTCTGCAATCTACCTGCTTACTCTCATCTTTCCTTGCTCTGCAATCTGTCTGCTTTCTCTCGTCACCCCTTCCTCTGCAATCTACCTGCTTACTCTCGTCATTCCTTGCTCTGCAATCAGCCTGCTTTCTCTCGTCACCCCTTCCTCTGCAATCTACCTGCTTACTCTCGTCATTCCTTTCTCTGCAATCTGCCAGCTTACTCTCTCGTCATCCCTTCCTCTGCAATCCGCCTGCTTTCTCTCTTCTCATCCCTTCCTCTGCAATCTGTCTGCTTTCTCTCGTCACCCCTTCCTCTGCAATCTACCTGCTTACTCTCGTCATTCCTTTCTCTGCAATCAGCCTGCTTTCTCTCGTCACCCCTTCCTCTGCAATCTACCTGCTTACTCTCGTCTTTCCTTGCTCTGCAATCAGCCTGCTTTCTCTCGTCACCCCTTCCTCTGCAATCTACCTGCTTACTCTCATCTTTCCTTGCTCTGCAATCTGTCTGCTTTCTCTCATCACCCCTTCCTCTGCAATCTACCTGCTTACTCTCGTCATTCCTTGCTCTGCAATCAGCCTGCTTTCTCTCGTCACCCCTTCCTCTGCAATCTACCTGCTTACTCTCGTCATTCCTTTCTCTGCAATCTGCCAGCTTACTCTCTCGTCATCCCTTCCTCTGCAATCCGCCTGCTTTCTCTCTTCTCATCCCTTCCTCTGCAATCTGTCTGCTTTCTCTCGTCACCCCTTCCTCTGCAATCTACCAGCTTACTCTCGTCTTTCCTTGCTCTGCAATCAGCCTGCTTTCTCTCGTCACCCCTTCCTCTGCAATCTACCTTCTTACTCTCGTCATTCCTTGCTCTGCAATCAGCCTGCTTTCTCTCGTCACCCCTTCCTCTGCAATCTACCTGCTTACTCTCGTAATTACATTCTCTGCAATCAGCCTGCTTTCTCTCGTCACCCCTTCCTCTGCAATCTCCCTGCTTACTCTCATCATTCCTTTCTCTGCAATCAGCCTGCTTTCTCTCGTCACCCCTTCCTCTGCAATCTACCTGCTTACTCTCGTAATTACATTCTCTGCAATCAGCCTGCTTTCTCTCGTCACCCCTTCCTCTGCAATCTACCTGCTTACTCTCGTAATTACATTCTCTGCAATCCGCCTGCTTTCTCTCTTCTCATCCCTTCCTCTGCAATCAGCCTGCTTACTCTCGTCACCCCTTCCTCTGCAATCTACCTTCTTACTCTCGTAATTCCTTTCTCTGCAATCTGTCTGCTTTCTCTCGTCATCCCTTCCTCTGCAATCTGTCTGCTTTCTCTCGTCACCCCTTCCTCTGCAATCTTCCTGCTTACTCTCGTAATTCCTTTCTCTGCAATCTGTCTGCTTTCTCTCGTCATCCCTTCCTCTGCAATCTACCTGCTTACTCTCGTCACCCCTTCCTCTGCAATCTACCTTCTTACTCTCGTAATTCCTTTCTCTGCAATCTGTCTGCTTTCTTTCGTCATCCCTTCCTCTGCAATCTGTCTGCTTTCTCTCGTCACCCCTTCCTCTGCAATCTTCCTGCTTACTCTCGTAATTCCTTTCTCTGCAATCTTTCTGCTTTCTCTCGTCATCCCTTCCTCTGCAATCTGTCTGCTTTCTCTCATCACCCCTTCCTCTGCAATCTACCTGCTTACTCTCGTAATTCCTTTCTCTGCAATCTGCCTGCTTTCTCTCGTCATCCCTTCCTCTGCAATCTGTCTGCTTTCTCTCGTCACCCCTTCCTCTGCAATCTACCTGCTTACTCTCGTAATTCCTTTCTCTGCAATCTGTCTGCTTTCTCTCGTCACCCCTTCCTCTGCAATCTTCCTGCTTTCTCTCATCACCCCTTCCTCTGCAATCTTCCTGCTTACTCTCGTAATTCCTTTCTCTGCAATCTGTCTGCTTTCTTTCGTCATCCCTTCCTCTGCAATCTGTCTGCTTTCTCTCGTCACCCCTTCCTCTGCAATCTTCCTGCTTACTCTCGTAATTCCTTTCTCTGCAATCTGTCTGCTTTCTCTCGTCATCCCTTCCTCTGCAATCTTCCTGCTTTCTCTCGTCACCCCTTCCTCTGCAATCTACCTGCTTACTCTTGTAATTCCTTTCTCTGCAATCAGCCTGCTTTCTCTCGTCATCCCTTCCTCTGCAATCTGTCTGCTTTCTCTCGTCACCCCTTCCTCTGCAATCTACCTTCTTACTCTCGTAATTCCTTTCTCTGAAATCTGTCTGCTTTCTCTCGTCATCCCTTCCTCTGCAATCTGTCTGCTTTCTCTCGTCACCCCTTCCTCTGCAATCTACCTTCTTACTCTCGTCTTTCCTTGCTCTGCAATCAGCCTGCTTTCTCTCGTCACCCCTTCCTCTGCAATCTGTCTGCTTTCTCTCGTCACCCCTTCCTCTGCAATCTGTCTGCTTTCTCTCGTCACCACTTCCTCTGCAATCTGTCTGCTTTCTCTCGTCATCCCTTTCTCTGCAATCTGTCTGCTTTCTCTCGTCACCCCTTCCTCTGCAATCTACCTGCTTACTCTCGTAATTCCTTTCTCTGCAATCTGTCTGCTTTCTCTCGTCATCCCTTCCTCTGCAATCTGTCTGCTTTCTCTCGTCACCCCTTCCTCTGCAATCTGTCTGCTTTCTCTCGTCATCCCTTCCTCTGCAATCTGTCTGCTTTCTCTCGTCACCCCTTCCTCTGCAATCTACCTGCTTACTCTCGTAATTCCTTTCTCTGCAATCTGTCTGCTTTCTCTCGTCATCCCTTCCTCTGCAATCTGTCTGCTTTCTCTCGTCACCCCTTCCTCTGCAATCTGTCTGCTTTCTCTCGTCATCCCTTCCTCTGCAATCTGTCTGCTTTCTCTCGTCACCCCTTCCTCTGCAATCTACCTGCTTACTCTCGTAATTCCTTTCTCTGCAATCTGTCTGCTTTCTCTCGTCACCCCTTCCTCTGCAATCTGTCTGCTTTCTCTCGTCACCACTTCCTCTGCAATCTGTCTGCTTTCTCTCGTCACCCCTTCCTCTGCAATCTACCTGCTTACTCTCGTAATTCCTTTCTCTGCAATCTGCCAGCTTACTCTCTCGTCATCCCTTCCTCTGCTATCCGCCTGCTTTCTCTCTTCTCATCCCTTCCTCTGCAATCTGTCTGCTTTCTCTCGTCACCCCTTCCTCTGCAATCTACCTGCTTACTCTCGTCATTCCTTGCTCTGCAATCAGCCTGCTTTCTCTCGTCACCCCTTCCTCTGCAATCTACCTGCTTACTCTCGTCATTCCTTGCTCTGCAATCAGCCTGCTTTCTCTCGTCACCCCTTCCTCTGCAATCTACCTTCTTACTCTCGTCTTTCCTTGCTCTGCAATCAGCCTGCTTTCTCTCGTCACCCCTTCCTCTGCAATCTACCTTCTTACTCTCGTCTTTCCTTGCTCTGCAATCAGCCTGCTTTCTCTCGTCACCCCTTCCTCTGCAATCTACCTGCTTACTCTCGTCATTCCTTGCTCTGCAATCAGCCTGCTTTCTCTCGTCACCCCTTCCTCTGCAATCTACCTGCTTACTCTCGTCTTTCCTTGCTCTGCAATCAGCCTGCTTTCTCTCGTCACCCCTTCCTCTGCAATCTACCTGCTTACTCTCATCTTTCCTTGCTCTGCAATCTGTCTGCTTTCTCTCGTCACCCCTTCCTCTGCAATCTACCTGCTTACTCTCGTCATTCCTTGCTCTGCAATCAGCCTGCTTTCTCTCGTCACCCCTTCCTCTGCAATCTACCTGCTTACTCTCGTCATTCCTTTCTCTGCAATCTGCCAGCTTACTCTCTCGTCATCCCTTCCTCTGCAATCCGCCTGCTTTCTCTCTTCTCATCCCTTCCTCTGCAATCTGTCTGCTTTCTCTCGTCACCCCTTCCTCTGCAATCTACCTGCTTACTCTCGTCATTCCTTTCTCTGCAATCAGCCTGCTTTCTCTCGTCACCCCTTCCTCTGCAATCTACCTGCTTACTCTCGTCTTTCCTTGCTCTGCAATCAGCCTGCTTTCTCTCGTCACCCCTTCCTCTGCAATCTACCTGCTTACTCTCATCTTTCCTTGCTCTGCAATCTGTCTGCTTTCTCTCATCACCCCTTCCTCTGCAATCTACCTGCTTACTCTCGTCATTCCTTGCTCTGCAATCAGCCTGCTTTCTCTCGTCACCCCTTCCTCTGCAATCTACCTGCTTACTCTCGTCATTCCTTTCTCTGCAATCTGCCAGCTTACTCTCTCGTCATCCCTTCCTCTGCAATCCGCCTGCTTTCTCTCTTCTCATCCCTTCCTCTGCAATCTGTCTGCTTTCTCTCGTCACCCCTTCCTCTGCAATCTACCAGCTTACTCTCGTCTTTCCTTGCTCTGCAATCAGCCTGCTTTCTCTCGTCACCCCTTCCTCTGCAATCTACCTTCTTACTCTCGTCATTCCTTGCTCTGCAATCAGCCTGCTTTCTCTCGTCACCCCTTCCTCTGCAATCTACCTGCTTACTCTCGTAATTACATTCTCTGCAATCAGCCTGCTTTCTCTCGTCACCCCTTCCTCTGCAATCTCCCTGCTTACTCTCATCATTCCTTTCTCTGCAATCAGCCTGCTTTCTCTCGTCACCCCTTCCTCTGCAATCTACCTGCTTACTCTCGTAATTACATTCTCTGCAATCAGCCTGCTTTCTCTCGTCACCCCTTCCTCTGCAATCTACCTGCTTACTCTCGTAATTACATTCTCTGCAATCCGCCTGCTTTCTCTCTTCTCATCCCTTCCTCTGCAATCAGCCTGCTTACTCTCGTCACCCCTTCCTCTGCAATCTACCTTCTTACTCTCGTAATTCCTTTCTCTGCAATCTGTCTGCTTTCTCTCGTCATCCCTTCCTCTGCAATCTGTCTGCTTTCTCTCGTCACCCCTTCCTCTGCAATCTTCCTGCTTACTCTCGTAATTCCTTTCTCTGCAATCTGTCTGCTTTCTCTCGTCATCCCTTCCTCTGCAATCTACCTGCTTACTCTCGTCACCCCTTCCTCTGCAATCTACCTTCTTACTCTCGTAATTCCTTTCTCTGCAATCTGTCTGCTTTCTCTCGTCATCCCTTACTCTGCAATCTGTCTGCTTTCTCTCGTCACCCCTTCCTCTGCAATCTTCCTGCTTACTCTCGTAATTCCTTTCTCTGCAATCTTTCTGCTTTCTCTCGTCATCCCTTCCTCTGCAATCTGTCTGCTTTCTCTCATCACCCCTTCCTCTGCAATCTACCTGCTTACTCTCGTAATTCCTTTCTCTGCAATCTGCCTGCTTTCTCTCGTCATCCCTTCCTCTGCAATCTGTCTGCTTTCTCTCGTCACCCCTTCCTCTGCAATCTACCTGCTTACTCTCGTAATTCCTTTCTCTGCAATCTGTCTGCTTTCTCTCGTCACCCCTTCCTCTGCAATCTTCCTGCTTTCTCTCATCACCCCTTCCTCTGCAATCTACCTGCTTACTCTCGTAATTCCTTTCTCTGCAATCTGTCTGCTTTCTCTCGTCATCCCTTCCTCTGCAATCTTCCTGCTTTCTCTCGTCACCCCTTCCTCTGCAATCTACCTGCTTACTCTTGTAATTCCTTTCTCTGCAATCAGCCTGCTTTCTCTCGTCATCCCTTCCTCTGCAATCTGTCTGCTTTCTCTCGTCACCCCTTCCTCTGCAATCTACCTTCTTACTCTCGTAATTCCTTTCTCTGAAATCTGTCTGCTTTCTCTCGTCATCCCTTCCTCTGCAATCTGTCTGCTTTCTCTCGTCACCCCTTCCTCTGCAATCTACCTTCTTACTCTCGTCTTTCCTTGCTCTGCAATCAGCCTGCTTTCTCTCGTCACCCCTTCCTCTGCAATCTGTCTGCTTTCTCTCGTCACCCCTTCCTCTGCAATCTGTCTGCTTTCTCTCGTCACCACTTCCTCTGCAATCTGTCTGCTTTCTCTCGTCATCCCTTTCTCTGCAATCTGTCTGCTTTCTCTCGTCACCCCTTCCTCTGCAATCTACCTGCTTACTCTCGTAATTCCTTTCTCTGCAATCTGTCTGCTTTCTCTCGTCATCCCTTCCTCTGCAATCTGTCTGCTTTCTCTCGTCACCCCTTCCTCTGCAATCTGTCTGCTTTCTCTCGTCATCCCTTCCTCTGCAATCTGTCTGCTTTCTCTCGTCACCCCTTCCTCTGCAATCTACCTGCTTACTCTCGTAATTCCTTTCTCTGCAATCTGTCTGCTTTCTCTCGTCATCCCTTCCTCTGCAATCTGTCTGCTTTCTCTCGTCACCCCTTCCTCTGCAATCTGTCTGCTTTCTCTCGTCATCCCTTCCTCTGCAATCTGTCTGCTTTCTCTCGTCACCCCTTCCTCTGCAATCTACCTGCTTACTCTCGTAATTCCTTTCTCTGCAATCTGTCTGCTTTCTCTCGTCACCCCTTCCTCTGCAATCTGTCTGCTTTCTCTCGTCACCACTTCCTCTGCAATCTGTCTGCTTTCTCTCGTCACCCCTTCCTCTGCAATCTACCTGCTTACTCTCGTAATTCCTTTCTCTGCAATCTGCCAGCTTACTCTCTCGTCATCCCTTCCTCTGCTATCCGCCTGCTTTCTCTCTTCTCATCCCTTCCTCTGCAATCTGTCTGCTTTCTCTCGTCACCCCTTCCTCTGCAATCTACCTGCTTACTCTCGTCATTCCTTGCTCTGCAATCAGCCTGCTTTCTCTCGTCACCCCTTCCTCTGCAATCTACCTGCTTACTCTCGTCATTCCTTGCTCTGCAATCAGCCTGCTTTCTCTCGTCACCCCTTCCTCTGCAATCTACCTTCTTACTCTCGTCTTTCCTTGCTCTGCAATCAGCCTGCTTTCTCTCGTCACCCCTTCCTCTGCAATCTACCTTCTTACTCTCGTCTTTCCTTGCTCTGCAATCAGCCTGCTTTCTCTCGTCACCCCTTCCTCTGCAATCTACCTGCTTACTCTCGTCATTCCTTGCTCTGCAATCAGCCTGCTTTCTCTCGTCACCCCTTCCTCTGCAATCTGTCTGCTTACTCTCGTCATTCCTTGCTCTGCAATCAGCCTGCTTTCTCTCGTCACCCCTTCCTCTGCAATCTACCTTCTTACTCTCGTCATTCCTTGCTCTGCAATCAGCCTGCTTTTTCTCGTCACCCCTTCCTCTGCAATCTACCTTCTTACTCTCGTCATTCCTTGCTCTGCAATCAGCCTGCTTTTTCTCGTCACCCCTTCCTCTGCAATCTACCTGCTTACTCTCGTCTTTCCTTGCTCTGCAATCAGCCTGCTTTCTCTCGTCACCCCTTCCTCTGCAATCTGTCTGCTTTCTCTCGTCACCACTTCCTCTGCAATCTACCTTCTTACTCTCGTCATTCCTTGGTCTGCAATCAGCCTGCTTTCTCTCGTCACCCCTTCCTCTGCAATCAGCCTGCTTTCTCTCGTCACCCCTTCCTCTGCAATCTACCTGCTTACTCTCGTCATTCCTTGCTCTGCAATCAGCCTGCTTTCTCTCGTCACCCCTTCCTCTGCAATCTGTCTGCTTTCTCTCGTCACCACTTCCTCTGCAATCTACCTTCTTACTCTCGTCATTCCTTGCTCTGCAATCAGCCTGCTTTCTCTCGTCACCCCTTCCTCTGCAATCAGCCTGCTTTCTCTCGTCACCCCTTCCTCTGCAATCTACCTTCTTACTCTCGTCATTCCTTGCTCTGCAATCAGCCTGCTTTCTCTCGTCATCCCTTCCTCTGCAATCAGCCTGCTTTCTCTCGTCACCCCTTCCTCTGCAATCTACCTTCTTACTCTCGTCATTCCTTGCTCTGCAATCAGCCTGCTTTCTCTCGTCACCCCTTCCTCTGCAATCTGTCTGCTTTCTCTCGTCACCACTTCCTCTGCAATCTGTCTGCTTTCTCTCGTCATCCCTTCCTCTGCAATCTGTCTGCTTTCTCTCGTCACCCCTTCCTCTGCAATCTACCTTACTCTCATAATCAGCCTGCTTTCTCTCGTCACAATCAGCCTGCTTTCTCTCGTCACCCCTTCCTCTGCAATCTGTCTGCTTTCTCTCGTCACCACTTCCTCTGCAATCTGTCTGCTTTCTCTCGTCATCCCTTCCTCTGCAATCTGTCTGCTTTCTCTCGTCACCCCTTCCTCTGCAATCTACCTTACTCTCAAAATTCACCCCTTCCTCTGCAATCTACCTGCTTACTCTCGTCATTCCTTGCTCTGCAATCAGCCTGCTTTCTCTCGTCACCCCTTCCTCTGCAATCTACCTTCTTACTCTCGTCTTTCCTTGCTCTGCAATCAACCTGCTTTCTCTCGTCACCCCTTCCTCTGCAATCTACCTGCTTACTCTCGTCATTGTTTTCTCTGCAATCTGCCAGCTTACTCTCTCGTCATCCCTTCCTCTGCAATCCGCCTGCTTTCTCTCTTCTCATCCCTTCCTCTGCAATCAGCCTGCTTTCTCTCATCACCCCTTCCTCTGCAATCTACCTGCTTACTCTCGTCATTCCTTGCTCTGCAATCAGCCTGCTTTCTCTCGTCACCCCTTCCTCTGCAATCTACCTTACTCTCGTCATTCCTTTCTCTGCAATCTGCCAGCTTACTCTCTCGTCATCCCTTCCTCTGCAATCCGCCTGCTTTTTCTCTTCTCATCCCTTCCTCTGCAATCAGCCTGCTTTCTCTCATCACCCCTTCCTCTGCCATCAACCTGCTTACTCTCGTCATTCCTTTCTCTGCAATCTGCCAGCTTACTCTCTCGTCATCCCTTCCTCTGCAATCCGCCTGCTTTCTCTCTTGTCAACCCTTCCTCTGCAATCAGCCTGCTTTCTCTCATCACCCCTTCCTCTGCAATCTACCAGCTTACTCTCGTCTTTCCTTGCTCTGCAATCAGCCTGCTTTCTCTCATCATCCCTTCCTCTGCAATCTACCTTCTTACTCTCGTCATTCCTTGCTCTGCAATCAGCCTGCTTTCTCTCGTCACCCCTTCCTCTGCAATCTACCTGCTTACTCTCGTCATTCCTTTCTCTGCAATCTGCCAGCTTACTCTCTCGTCATCCCTTCCTCTGCAATCCGCCTGCTTTCTCTCTTCTCATCCCTTCCTCTGCAATCTGTCTGCTTTCTCTCGTCATCCCTTCCTCTGCAATCTACCTTCTTACTCTCGTCTTTCCTTGCTCTGCAATCAGCCTGCTTTCTCTCGTCACCCCTTCCTCTGCAATCTACCTGCTTACTCTCGTAATTACATTCTCTGCAATCAGCCTGCTTTCTCTCGTCACCCCTTCCTCTGCAATCTACCTGCTTACTCTCGTCATTCCTTTCTCTGCAATCAGCCTGCTTTCTCTCGTCACCCCTTCCTCTGCAATCTACCTGCTTACTCTCGTCTTTCCTTGCTCTGCAATCAGCCTGCTTTCTCTCGTCACCCCTTCCTCTGCAATCTACCTGCTTACTCTCGTAATTACATTCTCTGCAATCAGCCTGCTTTCTCTCGTCACCCCTTCCTCTGCAATCTACCTGCTTACTCTCGTCATTCCTTTCTCTGCAATCAGCCTGATTTCTCTCGTCACCCCTTCCTCTGCAATCTACCAGCTTACTCTCGTCTTTCCTTGCTCTGCAATCAGCCTGCTTTCTCTCATCATCCCTTCCTCTGCAATCTACCTTCTTACTCTCGTCATTCCTTGCTCTGCAATCAGCCTGCTTTCTCTCGTCACTCCTTCCTCTGCTATCCGCCTGCTTTCTCTCTTCTCATCCCTTCCTCTGCAATCTGTCTGCTTTCTCTCGTCACCCCTTCCTCTGCAATCTACCTGCTTACTCTCATCATTCCTTGCTCTGCAATCAGCCTGCTTTCTCTCGTCACCCCTTCCTCTGCAATCTACCTTCTTACTCTCGTCTTTCCTTGCTCTGCAATCAGCCTGCTTTCTCTCGTCACCCCTTCCTCTGCAATCTACCTGCTTACTCTCGTCATTCCTTTCTCTGCAATCTGCCAGCTTACTCTCTCGTCATCCCTTCCTCTGCAATCCGCCTGCTTTCTCTCTTCTCATCCCTTCCTCTGCAATCAGCCTGCTTTCTCTCATCACCCCTTCCTCTGCAATCTACCTGCTTACTCTCGTCATTCCTTGCTCTGCAATCAGCCTGCTTTCTCTCGTCACCCCTTCCTCTGCAATCTACCTGCTTACTCTCGTCATTCCTTTCTCTGCAATCTGCCAGCTTACTCTCTCGTCATCCCTTCCTCTGCAATCCGCCTGCTTTTTCTCTTCTCATCCCTTCCTCTGCAATCAGCCTGCTTTCTCTCGTCACCCCTTCCTCTGCAATCAACCTGCTTACTCTCGTCATTCCTTTCTCTGCAATCTGCCAGCTTACTCTCTCGTCATCCCTTCCTCTGCAATCCGCCTGCTTTCTCTCTTGTCAACCCTTCCTCTGCAATCAGCCTGCTTTCTCTCCTCACCCCTTCCTCTGCAATCTACCAGCTTACTCTCGTCTTTCCTTGCTCTGCAATCAGCCTGCTTTCTCTCATCATCCCTTCCTCTGCAATCTACCTTCTTACTCTCGTCATTCCTTGCTCTGCAATCAGCCTGCTTTCTCTCGTCACCCCTTCCTCTGCAATCTGTCTGCTTACTCTCGTCATTCCTTTCTCTGCAATCTGCCAGCTTACTCTCTCGTCATCCCTTCCTCTGCAATCCGCCTGCTTTCTCTCTTCTCATCCCTTCCTCTGCAATCTGTCTGCTTTCTCTCGTCACCCCTTCCTCTGCAATCTACCTGCTTACTCTCGTAATTCCTTTCTCTGCAATCTGTCTGCTTTCTCTCGTCATCCCTTCCTCTGCAATCTGTCTGCTTTCTCTCGTCACCCCTTCCTCTGCAATCTACCTGCTTACTCTCATCATTCCTTTCTCTGCAATCTGCCAGCTTACTCTCTCGTCATCCCTTCCTCTGCAATCCGCCTGCTTTCTCTCTTCTCATCCCTTCCTCTGCAATCAGCCTGCTTTCTCTCATCACCCCTTCCTCTGCAATCTACCTGCTTACTCTCGTCATTCCTTGCTCTGCAATCAGCCTGCTTTCTCTCGTCACCCCTTCCTCTGCCATCTACCTGCTTACTCTCGTCATTCCTTTCTCTGCAATCTGCCAGCTTACTCTCTCGTCATCCCTTCCTCTGCAATCCGCCTGCTTTTTCTCTTCTCATCCCTTCCTCTGCAATCAGCCTGCTTTCTCTCGTCACCCCTTCCTCTGCAATCAACCTGCTTACTCTCGTCATTCCTTTCTCTGCAATCTGCCAGCTTACTCTCTCGTCATCCCTTCCTCTGCAATCCGCCTGCTTTCTCTCTTGTCAACCCTTCCTCTGCAATCAGCCTGCTTTCTCTCCTCACCCCTTCCTCTGCAATCTACCAGCTTACTCTCGTCTTTCCTTGCTCTGCAATCAGCCTGCTTTCTCTCATCATCCCTTCCTCTGCAATCTACCTTCTTACTCTCGTCATTCCTTGCTCTGCAATCAGCCTGCTTTCTCTCGTCACCCCTTCCTCTGCAATCTGTCTGCTTACTCTCGTCATTCCTTTCTCTGCAATCTGCCAGCTTACTCTCTCGTCATCCCTTCCTCTGCAATCCGCCTGCTTTCTCTCTTCTCATCCCTTCCTCTGCAATCTGTCTGCTTTCTCTCGTCACCCCTTCCTCTGCAATCTACCTGCTTACTCTCGTAATTCCTTTCTCTGCAATCTGTCTGCTTTCTCTCGTCATCCCTTCCTCTGCAATCTGTCTGCTTTCTCTCGTCACCCCTTCCTCTGCAATCTGTCTGCTTTCTCTCGTCATCCCTTCCTCTGCAATCTGTCTGCTTTCTCTCGTCACCCCTTCCTCTGCAATCTACCTGCTTACTCTCGTAATTCCTTTCTCTGCAATCTGTCTGCTTTCTCTCGTCATCCCTTCCTCTGCAATCTGTCTGCTTTCTCTCGTCACCCCTTCCTCTGCAATCTTCCTGCTTTCTCTCGTCACCCCTTCCTCTGCAATCTACCTGCTTACTCTCGTAATTCCTTCCTCTGCAATCTACCTGCTTACTCTCGTAATTCCTTTCCCTGCAATCTGTCTGCTTTCTCTCGTCACCCCTTCCTCTGCAATCTTCCTGCTTTCTCTCGTCACCCCTTCCTCTGCAATCTACCTGCTTACTCTCGTAATTCCTTCCTCTGCAATCTGTCTGCTTTCTCTCGTCACCCCTTCCTCTGCAATCTACCTTCTTACTCTCGTCATTCCTTGCTCTGCAATCAGCCTGCTTTTTCTCGTCACCCCTTCTTCTGCAATCTACCTTCTTACTCTCGTCTTTCCTTGCTCTGCAATCAGCCTGCTTTCTCTCGTCACCCCTTCCTCTGCAATCTGTCTGCTTTCTCTCGTCATCCCTTCCTCTGCAATCCGCCTGCTTTCTCTCTTCTCATCCCTTCCTCTGCAATCAGCCTGCTTTCTCTCATCACCCCTTCCTCTGCAATCTACCTGCTTACTCTCGTCATTCCTTGCTCTGCAATCAGCCTGCTTTCTCTCGTCACCCCTTCCTCTGCAATCTACCTGCTTACTCTCGTCATTCCTTTCTCTGCAATCTGCCAGCTTACTCTCTCGTCATCCCTTCCTCTGCAATCCGCCTGCTTTCTCTCTTCTCATCCCTTCCTCTGCAATCTGTCTGCTTTCTCTCGTCACCCCTTCCTCTGCAATCTACCACCTTACTCTCGTCTTTCCTTGCTCTGCAATCAGCCTGCTTTCTCTCGTCACCCCTTCCTCTGCAATCTACCTGCTTACTCTCGTAATTATATTCTCTGCAATCAGCCTGCTTTCTCTCGTCACCCCTTCCTCTGCAATCTCCCTGCTTACTCTCGTCATTCCTTTCTCTGCAATCAGCCTGCTTTCTCTCGTCACCCCTTCCTCTGCAATCTACCTGCTTACTCTCGTAATTACATTCTCTGCAATCAGCCTGCTTTCTCTCGTCACCCCTTCCTCTGCAATCTACCTGCTTACTCTCGTCTTTCCTTGCTCTGCAATCAGCCTGCTTTCTCTCGTCACCCCTTCCTCTGCAATCTACCTGCTTACTCTCGTCACCCCTTCCTCTGCAATCTACCTTCTTACTCTCGTAATTCCTTTCTCTGCAATCAGTCTGCTTTCTCTCGTCAACCCTTCCTCTGCAATCTGTCTGCTTTCTCTCGTCACCCCTTCCTCTGCAATCTTCCTGCTTACTCTCGTAATTCCTTTCTCTGCAATCTGTCTGCTTTCTCTCGTCATCCCTTCCTCTGCAATCTGTCTGCTTTCTCTCATCACCCCTTCCTCTGCAATCTACCTGCTTACTCTCGTAATTCCTTTCTCTGCAATCTGCCTGCTTTCTCTCGTCATCCCTTCCTCTGCAATCTGTCTGCTTTCTCTCGTCACCCCTTCCTCTGCAATCTACCTGCTTACTCTCGTAATTCCTTTCTCTGCAATCTGTCTGCTTTCTCTCGTCACCCCTTCCTCTGCAATCTTCCTGCTTTCTCTCATCACCCCTTCCTCTGCAATCTACCTGCTTACTCTCGTAATTCCTTTCTGTGCAATCTGTCTGCTTTCTCTCGTCATCCCTTCCTCTGCAATCTTCCTGCTTTCTCTCGTCACCCCTTCCTCTGCAATCTACCTGCTTACTCTCATAATTCCTTTCTCTGCAATCAGCCTGCTTTCTCTCGTCATCCCTTCCTCTGCAATCTGTCTGCTTTCTCTCGTCACCCCTTCCTCTGCAATCTACCTGCTTACTCTCGTCATTCCTTGCTCTGCAATCAGCCTGCTTTCTCTCGTCACCCCATCCTCTGCAATCTACCTGCTTACTCTCGTCATTCCTTTCTCTGCAATCTGCCAGCTTACTCTCTCGTCATCCCTTCCTCTGCAATCCGCCTGCTTTTTCTCTTCTCATCCCTTCCTCTGCAATCAGCCTGCTTTCTCTCGTCACCCCTTCCTCTGCAATCAACCTGCTTACTCTCGTCATTCCTTTCTCTGCAATCTGCCAGCTTACTCTCTCGTCATCCCTTCCTCTGCAATCCGCCTGCTTTCTCTCTTGTCAACCCTTCCTCTGCAATCAGCCTGCTTTCTCTCCTCACCCCTTCCTCTGCAATCTACCAGCTTACTCTCGTCTTTCCTTGCTCTGCAATCAGCCTGCTTTCTCTCATCATCCCTTCCTCTGCAATCTACCTTCTTACTCTCGTCATTCCTTGCTCTGCAATCAGCCTGCTTTCTCTCGTCACCCCTTCCTCTGCAATCTGTCTGCTTACTCTCGTCATTCCTTTCTCTGCAATCTGCCAGCTTACTCTCTCGTCATCCCTTCCTCTGCAATCCGCCTGCTTTCTCTCTTCTCATCCCTTCCTCTGCAATCTGTCTGCTTTCTCTCGTCACCCCTTCCTCTGCAATCTACCTGCTTACTCTCGTAATTCCTTTCTCTGCAATCTGTCTGCTTTCTCTCGTCATCCCTTCCTCTGCAATCTGTCTGCTTTCTCTCGTCACCCCTTCCTCTGCAATCTACCTGCTTACTCTCATCATTCCTTTCTCTGCAATCTGCCAGCTTACTCTCTCGTCATCCCTTCCTCTGCAATCCGCCTGCTTTCTCTCTTCTCATCCCTTCCTCTGCAATCAGCCTGCTTTCTCTCATCACCCCTTCCTCTGCAATCTACCTGCTTACTCTCGTCATTCCTTGCTCTGCAATCAGCCTGCTTTCTCTCGTCACCCCTTCCTCTGCCATCTACCTGCTTACTCTCGTCATTCCTTTCTCTGCAATCTGCCAGCTTACTCTCTCGTCATCCCTTCCTCTGCAATCCGCCTGCTTTTTCTCTTCTCATCCCTTCCTCTGCAATCAGCCTGCTTTCTCTCGTCACCCCTTCCTCTGCAATCAACCTGCTTACTCTCGTCATTCCTTTCTCTGCAATCTGCCAGCTTACTCTCTCGTCATCCCTTCCTCTGCAATCCGCCTGCTTTCTCTCTTGTCAACCCTTCCTCTGCAATCAGCCTGCTTTCTCTCCTCACCCCTTCCTCTGCAATCTACCAGCTTACTCTCGTCTTTCCTTGCTCTGCAATCAGCCTGCTTTCTCTCATCATCCCTTCCTCTGCAATCTACCTTCTTACTCTCGTCATTCCTTGCTCTGCAATCAGCCTGCTTTCTCTCGTCACCCCTTCCTCTGCAATCTGTCTGCTTACTCTCGTCATTCCTTTCTCTGCAATCTGCCAGCTTACTCTCTCGTCATCCCTTCCTCTGCAATCCGCCTGCTTTCTCTCTTCTCATCCCTTCCTCTGCAATCTGTCTGCTTTCTCTCGTCACCCCTTCCTCTGCAATCTACCTGCTTACTCTCGTAATTCCTTTCTCTGCAATCTGTCTGCTTTCTCTCGTCATCCCTTCCTCTGCAATCTGTCTGCTTTCTCTCGTCACCCCTTCCTCTGCAATCTGTCTGCTTTCTCTCGTCATCCCTTCCTCTGCAATCTGTCTGCTTTCTCTCGTCACCCCTTCCTCTGCAATCTACCTGCTTACTCTCGTAATTCCTTTCTCTGCAATCTGTCTGCTTTCTCTCGTCATCCCTTCCTCTGCAATCTGTCTGCTTTCTCTCGTCACCCCTTCCTCTGCAATCTTCCTGCTTTCTCTCGTCACCCCTTCCTCTGCAATCTACCTGCTTACTCTCGTAATTCCTTCCTCTGCAATCTACCTGCTTACTCTCGTAATTCCTTTCCCTGCAATCTGTCTGCTTTCTCTCGTCACCCCTTCCTCTGCAATCTTCCTGCTTTCTCTCGTCACCCCTTCCTCTGCAATCTACCTGCTTACTCTCGTAATTCCTTCCTCTGCAATCTGTCTGCTTTCTCTCGTCACCCCTTCCTCTGCAATCTACCTTCTTACTCTCGTCATTCCTTGCTCTGCAATCAGCCTGCTTTTTCTCGTCACCCCTTCTTCTGCAATCTACCTTCTTACTCTCGTCTTTCCTTGCTCTGCAATCAGCCTGCTTTCTCTCGTCACCCCTTCCTCTGCAATCTGTCTGCTTTCTCTCGTCATCCCTTCCTCTGCAATCCGCCTGCTTTCTCTCTTCTCATCCCTTCCTCTGCAATCAGCCTGCTTTCTCTCATCACCCCTTCCTCTGCAATCTACCTGCTTACTCTCGTCATTCCTTGCTCTGCAATCAGCCTGCTTTCTCTCGTCACCCCTTCCTCTGCAATCTACCTGCTTACTCTCGTCATTCCTTTCTCTGCAATCTGCCAGCTTACTCTCTCGTCATCCCTTCCTCTGCAATCCGCCTGCTTTCTCTCTTCTCATCCCTTCCTCTGCAATCTGTCTGCTTTCTCTCGTCACCCCTTCCTCTGCAATCTACCAGCTTACTCTCGTCTTTCCTTGCTCTGCAATCAGCCTGCTTTCTCTCGTCACCCCTTCCTCTGCAATCTACCTGCTTACTCTCGTAATTATATTCTCTGCAATCAGCCTGCTTTCTCTCGTCACCCCTTCCTCTGCAATCTCCCTGCTTACTCTCGTCATTCCTTTCTCTGCAATCAGCCTGCTTTCTCTCGTCACCCCTTCCTCTGCAATCTACCTGCTTACTCTCGTAATTACATTCTCTGCAATCAGCCTGCTTTCTCTCGTCACCCCTTCCTCTGCAATCTACCTGCTTACTCTCGTCTTTCCTTGCTCTGCAATCAGCCTGCTTTCTCTCGTCACCCCTTCCTCTGCAATCTACCTGCTTACTCTCGTCACCCCTTCCTCTGCAATCTACCTTCTTACTCTCGTAATTCCTTTCTCTGCAATCAGTCTGCTTTCTCTCGTCAACCCTTCCTCTGCAATCTGTCTGCTTTCTCTCGTCACCCCTTCCTCTGCAATCTTCCTGCTTACTCTCGTAATTCCTTTCTCTGCAATCTGTCTGCTTTCTCTCGTCATCCCTTCCTCTGCAATCTGTCTGCTTTCTCTCATCACCCCTTCCTCTGCAATCTACCTGCTTACTCTCGTAATTCCTTTCTCTGCAATCTGCCTGCTTTCTCTCGTCATCCCTTCCTCTGCAATCTGTCTGCTTTCTCTCGTCACCCCTTCCTCTGCAATCTACCTGCTTACTCTCGTAATTCCTTTCTCTGCAATCTGTCTGCTTTCTCTCGTCACCCCTTCCTCTGCAATCTTCCTGCTTTCTCTCATCACCCCTTCCTCTGCAATCTACCTGCTTACTCTCGTAATTCCTTTCTGTGCAATCTGTCTGCTTTCTCTCGTCATCCCTTCCTCTGCAATCTTCCTGCTTTCTCTCGTCACCCCTTCCTCTGCAATCTACCTGCTTACTCTCATAATTCCTTTCTCTGCAATCAGCCTGCTTTCTCTCGTCATCCCTTCCTCTGCAATCTGTCTGCTTTCTCTCGTCACCCCTTCCTCTGCAATCTACCTGCTTACTCTCGTCATTCCTTGCTCTGCAATCAGCCTGCTTTCTCTCGTCACCCCATCCTCTGCAATCTACCTGCTTACTCTCGTCATTCCTTTCTCTGCAATCTGCCAGCTTACTCTCTCGTCATCCCTTCCTCTGCAATCCGCCTGCTTTTTCTCTTCTCATCCCTTCCTCTGCAATCAGCCTGCTTTCTCTCGTCACCCCTTCCTCTGCCATCAACCTGCTTACTCTCGTCATTCCTTTCTCTGCAATCTGCCAGCTTACTCTCTCGTCATCCCTTCCTCTGCAATCCGCCTGCTTTCTCTCTTGTCAACCCTTCCTCTGCAATCAGCCTGCTTTCTCTCATCACCCCTTCCTCTGCAATCTACCAGCTTACTCTCGTCTTTCCTTGCTCTGCAATCAGCCTGCTTTCTCTCATCATCCCTTCCTCTGCAATCTACCTTCTTACTCTCGTCATTCCTTGCTCTGCAATCTTCCTGCTTTCTCTCGTCACCCCTTCCTCTGCAATCTACCTTCTTACTCTCGTCATTCCTTGCTCTGCAATCAGCCTGCTTTCTCTCGTCACCCCTTCCTCTGCAATCTACCTGCTTACTCTCGTCATTCCTTGCTCTGCAATCAGCCTGCTTTCTCTCATCATCCCTTCCTCTGCAATCTACCTGCTTACTCTCGTCATTCCTTGCTCTGCAATCAGCCTGCTTTCTCTCATCATCCCTTCCTCTGCAATCTACCTGCTTACTCTCGTAATTCCTTCCTCTGCAATCTGTCTGCTTTCTCTCGTCACCCCTTCCTCTGCAATCTACCTTCTTACTCTCGTCATTCCTTGCTCTGCAATCAGCCTGCTTTCTCTCGTCACCCCTTCCTCTGCAATCTACCTTCTTACTCTCGTCATTCCTTGCTCTGCAATCAGCCTGCTTTCTCTCGTCACCCCTTCCTCTGCAATCTACCTGCTTACTCTCGTCATTCCTTGCTCTGCAATCAGCCTGCTTTCTCTCGTCACCCCTTCCTCTGCAATCTACCTGCTTACTCTCGTCATTCCTTGCTCTGCAATCAGCCTGCTTTCTCTCGTCACCCCTTCCTCTGCAATCTACCTTCTTACTCTCGTCTTTCCTTGCTCTGCAATCAGCCTGCTTTCTCTCGTCACCCCTTCCTCTGCAATCTACCTGCTTACTCTCGTCATTCCTTGCTCTGCAATCAGCCTGCTTTCTCTCGTCACCCCTTCCTCTGCAATCTACCTGCTTACTCTCGTCATTCCTTGCTCTGCAATCAGCCTGCTTTCTCTCGTCACCCCTTCCTCTGCAATCTACCTGCTTACTCTCGTCATTCCTTGCTCTGCAATCAGCCTGCTTTCTCTCGTCACCCCTTCTTCTGCAATCTACCTTCTTACTCTCGTCTTTCCTTGCTCTGCAATCAGCCTGCTTTCTCTCGTCACCCCTTCCTCTGCAATCTACCTTCTTACTCTCGTCTTTCCTTGCTCTGCAATCAGCCTGCTTTCTCTCGTCACCCCTTCCTCTGCAATCTACCTGCTTACTCTCGTCATTCCTTGCTCTGCAATCAGCCTGCTTTCTCTCGTCACCCCTTCCTCTGCAATCTGTCTGCTTACTCTCGTCATTCCTTGCTCTGCAATCAGCCTGCTTTCTCTCGTCACCCCTTCCTCTGCAATCTACCTTCTTACTCTCGTCATTCCTTGCTCTGCAATCAGCCTGCTTTTTCTCGTCACCCCTTCCTCTGCAATCTACCTTCTTACTCTCGTCATTCCTTGCTCTGCAATCAGCCTGCTTTTTCTCGTCACCCCTTCCTCTGCAATCTACCTGCTTACTCTCGTCTTTCCTTGCTCTGCAATCAGCCTGCTTTCTCTCGTCACCCCTTCCTCTGCAATCTGTCTGCTTTCTCTCGTCACCACTTCCTCTGCAATCTACCTTCTTACTCTCGTCATTCCTTGGTCTGCAATCAGCCTGCTTTCTCTCGTCACCCCTTCCTCTGCAATCAGCCTGCTTTCTCTCGTCACCCCTTCCTCTGCAATCTACCTGCTTACTCTCGTCATTCCTTGCTCTGCAATCAGCCTGCTTTCTCTCGTCACCCCTTCCTCTGCAATCTGTCTGCTTTCTCTCGTCACCACTTCCTCTGCAATCTACCTTCTTACTCTCGTCATTCCTTGCTCTGCAATCAGCCTGCTTTCTCTCGTCACCCCTTCCTCTGCAATCTACCTTCTTACTCTCGTCATTCCTTGCTCTGCAATCAGCCTGCTTTCTCTCGTCATCCCTTCCTCTGCAATCAGCCTGCTTTCTCTCGTCACCCCTTCCTCTGCAATCTACCTTCTTACTCTCGTCATTCCTTGCTCTGCAATCAGCCTGCTTTCTCTCGTCACCCCTTCCTCTGCAATCTGTCTGCTTTCTCTCGTCACCACTTCCTCTGCAATCTGTCTGCTTTCTCTCGTCATCCCTTCCTCTGCAATCTGTCTGCTTTCTCTCGTCACCCCTTCCTCTGCAATCTACCTTACTCTCATAATCAGCCTGCTTTCTCTCGTCACAATCAGCCTGCTTTCTCTCGTCACCCCTTCCTCTGCAATCTGTCTGCTTTCTCTCGTCACCACTTCCTCTGCAATCTGTCTGCTTTCTCTCGTCATCCCTTCCTCTGCAATCTGTCTGCTTTCTCTCGTCACCCCTTCCTCTGCAATCTACCTTACTCTCAAAATTCACCCCTTCCTCTGCAATCTACCTGCTTACTCTCGTCATTCCTTGCTCTGCAATCAGCCTGCTTTCTCTCGTCACCCCTTCCTCTGCAATCTACCTTCTTACTCTCGTCTTTCCTTGCTCTGCAATCAACCTGCTTTCTCTCGTCACCCCTTCCTCTGCAATCTACCTGCTTACTCTCGTCATTGTTTTCTCTGCAATCTGCCAGCTTACTCTCTCGTCATCCCTTCCTCTGCAATCCGCCTGCTTTCTCTCTTCTCATCCCTTCCTCTGCAATCAGCCTGCTTTCTCTCATCACCCCTTCCTCTGCAATCTACCTGCTTACTCTCGTCATTCCTTGCTCTGCAATCAGCCTGCTTTCTCTCGTCACCCCTTCCTCTGCAATCTACCTTACTCTCGTCATTCCTTTCTCTGCAATCTGCCAGCTTACTCTCTCGTCATCCCTTCCTCTGCAATCCGCCTGCTTTTTCTCTTCTCATCCCTTCCTCTGCAATCAGCCTGCTTTCTCTCATCACCCCTTCCTCTGCCATCAACCTGCTTACTCTCGTCATTCCTTTCTCTGCAATCTGCCAGCTTACTCTCTCGTCATCCCTTCCTCTGCAATCCGCCTGCTTTCTCTCTTGTCAACCCTTCCTCTGCAATCAGCCTGCTTTCTCTCATCACCCCTTCCTCTGCAATCTACCAGCTTACTCTCGTCTTTCCTTGCTCTGCAATCAGCCTGCTTTCTCTCATCATCCCTTCCTCTGCAATCTACCTTCTTACTCTCGTCATTCCTTGCTCTGCAATCAGCCTGCTTTCTCTCGTCACCCCTTCCTCTGCAATCTACCTGCTTACTCTCGTCATTCCTTTCTCTGCAATCTGCCAGCTTACTCTCTCGTCATCCCTTCCTCTGCAATCCGCCTGCTTTCTCTCTTCTCATCCCTTCCTCTGCAATCTGTCTGCTTTCTCTCGTCATCCCTTCCTCTGCAATCTACCTTCTTACTCTCGTCTTTCCTTGCTCTGCAATCAGCCTGCTTTCTCTCGTCACCCCTTCCTCTGCAATCTACCTGCTTACTCTCGTAATTACATTCTCTGCAATCAGCCTGCTTTCTCTCGTCACCCCTTCCTCTGCAATCTACCTGCTTACTCTCGTCATTCCTTTCTCTGCAATCAGCCTGCTTTCTCTCGTCACCCCTTCCTCTGCAATCTACCTGCTTACTCTCGTCTTTCCTTGCTCTGCAATCAGCCTGCTTTCTCTCGTCACCCCTTCCTCTGCAATCTACCTGCTTACTCTCGTAATTACATTCTCTGCAATCAGCCTGCTTTCTCTCGTCACCCCTTCCTCTGCAATCTACCTGCTTACTCTCGTCATTCCTTTCTCTGCAATCAGCCTGATTTCTCTCGTCACCCCTTCCTCTGCAATCTACCAGCTTACTCTCGTCTTTCCTTGCTCTGCAGTCAGCCTGCTTTCTCTCATCATCCCTTCCTCTGCAATCTACCTTCTTACTCTCGTCATTCCTTGCTCTGCAATCAGCCTGCTTTCTCTCGTCACTCCTTCCTCTGCTATCCGCCTGCTTTCTCTCTTCTCATCCCTTCCTCTGCAATCTGTCTGCTTTCTCTCGTCACCCCTTCCTCTGCAATCTACCTGCTTACTCTCGTCATTCCTTGCTCTGCAATCAGCCTGCTTTCTCTCGTCACCCCTTCCTCTGCAATCTACCTTCTTACTCTCGTCTTTCCTTGCTCTGCAATCAGCCTGCTTTCTCTCGTCACCCCTTCCTCTGCAATCTACCTGCTTACTCTCGCCATTCCTTTCTCTGCAATCTGCCAGCTTACTCTCTCGTCATCCCTTCCTCTGCAATCCGCCTGCTTTCTCTCTTCTCATCCCTTCCTCTGCAATCAGCCTGCTTTCTCTCATCACCCCTTCCTCTGCAATCTACCTGCTTACTCTCGTCATTCCTTGCTCTGCAATCAGCCTGCTTTCTCTCGTCACCCCTTCCTCTGCAATCTACCTGCTTACTCTCGTCATTCCTTTCTATGCAATCTGCCAGCTTACTCTCTCGTCATCCCTTCCTCTGCAATCCGCCTGCTTTTTCTCTTCTCATCCCTTCCTCTGCAATCAGCCTGCTTTCTCTCGTCACCCCTTCCTCTGCAATCAACCTGCTTACTCTCGTCATTCCTTTCTCTGCAATCTGCCAGCTTACTCTCTCGTCATCCCTTCCTCTGCAATCCGCCTGCTTTCTCTCTTGTCAACCCTTCCTCTGCAATCAGCCTGCTTTCTCTCCTCACCCCTTCCTCTGCAATCTACCAGCTTACTCTCGTCTTTCCTTGCTCTGCAATCAGCCTGCTTTCTCTCATCATCCCTTCCTCTGCAATCTACCTTCTTACTCTCGTCATTCCTTGCTCTGCAATCAGCCTGCTTTCTCTCGTCACCCCTTCCTCTGCAATCTGTCTGCTTACTCTCGTCATTCCTTTCTCTGCAATCTGCCAGCTTACTCTCTCGTCATCCCTTCCTCTGCAATCCGCCTGCTTTCTCTCTTCTCATCCCTTCCTCTGCAATCTGTCTGCTTTCTCTCGTCACCCCTTCCTCTGCAATCTACCTGCTTACTCTCGTAATTCCTTTCTCTGCAATCTGTCTGCTTTCTCTCGTCATCCCTTCCTCTGCAATCTGTCTGCTTTCTCTCGTCACCCCTTCCTCTGCAATCTGTCTGCTTTCTCTCGTCATCCCTTCCTCTGCAATCTGTCTGCTTTCTCTCGTCACCCCTTCCTCTGCAATCTACCTGCTTACTCTCGTAATTCCTTTCTCTGCAATCTGTCTGCTTTCTCTCGTCATCCCTTCCTCTGCAATCTGTCTGCTTTCTCTCGTCACCCCTTCCTCTGCAATCTTCCTGCTTTCTCTCGTCACCCCTTCCTCTGCAATCTACCTGCTTACTCTCGTAATTCCTTCCTCTGCAATCTACCTGCTTACTCTCGTAATTCCTTTCCCTGCAATCTGTCTGCTTTCTCTCGTCACCCCTTCCTCTGCAATCTTCCTACTTTCTCTCGTCACCCCTTCCTCTGCAATCTACCTGCTTACTCTCGTAATTCCTTCCTCTGCAATCTGTCTGCTTTCTCTCGTCACCCCTTCCTCTGCAATCTACCTTCTTACTCTCGTCATTCCTTGCTCTGCAATCAGCCTGCTTTTTCTCGTCACCCCTTCCTCTGCAATCTACCTTCTTACTCTCGTCTTTCCTTGCTCTGCAATCAGCCTGCTTTCTCTCGTCACCCCTTCCTCTGCAATCTGTCTGCTTTCTCTCGTCACCCCTTCCTCTGCAATCTGTCTGCTTTCTCTCGTCACCCCTTCCTCTGCAATCTACCTGCTTACTCTCGTCTTTCCTTGCTCTGCAATCTGCCAGCTTTCTCTCGTCACCCCTTCCTCTGCAATCTACCTTCTTACTCTCGTCATTCCTTGCTCTGCAATCAGCCTGCTTTCTCTCGTCACCCCTTCCTCTGCAATCAGCCTGCTTTCTCTCGTCACCCCTTCCTCTGCAATCTACCTTCTTACTCTCGTCATTCCTTGCTCTGCAATCAGCCTGCTTTCTCTCGTCACCCCTTCCTCTGCAATCTACCTGCTTACTCTTTTCATTCCTTTCTCTGCAATCTGCCAGCTTACTCTCTCGTCATCCCTTCCTCTGCAATCCGCCTGCTTTCTCTCTTCTCATCCCTTCCTCTGCAATCAGCCTGCTTTCTTTCTTGTCAACCCTTCCTCTGCAATCTACCTTCTTACTCTCGTCATTCCTTGCTCTGCAATCAGCCTGCTTTCTCTCGTCACCCCTTCCTCTGCAATCAGCCTGCTTTTTCTCGTCACCCCTTCCTCTGCAATCTACCTTCTTACTCTCGTCTTTCCTTGCTCTGCAATCAGCCTGCTTTCTCTCGTCACCCCTTCCTCTGCAATCTACCTGCTTACTCTTGTCATTCCTTTCTCTGCAATCTGCCAGCTTACTCTCTCGTCATCCCTTCCTCTGCAATCCGCCTGCTTTCTCTCTTCTCATCCCTTCCTCTGCAATCAGCCTGCTTTCTCTCATCACCCCTTCCTCTGCAATCTACCTGCTTACTCTCGTCATTCCTTGCTCTGCAATCAGCCTGCTTTCTCTCGACACCCCTTCCTCTGCAATCTACCTGCTTACTCTCGTCATTCCTTTCTCTGCAATCTGCCAGCTTACTCTCTCGTCATCCCTTCCTCTGCAATCCGCCTGCTTTTTCTCTTCTCATCCCTTCCTCTGCAATCAGCCTGCTTTCTCTCGTCACCCCTTCCTCTGCAATCAACCTGCTTACTCTCGTCATTCCTTTCTCTGCAATCAGCCTGCTTTCTCTCGTCACCCCTTCCTCTGCAATCTACCTGCTTACTCTCGTCATTCCTTTCTCTGCAATCTGCCAGCTTACTCTCTCGTCATCCCTTCCTCTGCTATCCGCCTGCTTTCTCTCTTCTCATCCCTTCCTCTGCAATCTGTCTGCTTTCTCTCGTCACCCCTTCCTCTGCAATCTACCTGCTTACTCTCGTCATTCCTTGCTCTGCAATCAGCCTGCTTTCTCTCGTCACCCCTTCCTCTGCAATCTACCTTCTTACTCTCGTCTTTCCTTGCTCTGCAATCAGCCTGCTTTCTCTCGTCACCCCTTCCTCTGCAATCTACCTGCTTACTCTCGTCATTGTTTTCTCTGCAATCTGCCAGCTTACTCTCTCGTCATCCCTTCCTCTGCAATCCGCCTGCTTTCTCTCTTCTCATCCCTTCCTCTGCAATCAGCCTGCTTTCTCTCATCACCCCTTCCTCTGGAATCTACCTGCTTACTCTCGTCATTCCTTGCTCTGCAATCAGCCTGCTTTCTCTCGTCACCCCTTCCTCTGCAATCTACCTGCTTACTCTCGTCATTCCTTTCTCTGCAATCTGCCAGCTTACTCTCTCGTCATCCCTTCCTCTGCAATCCGCCTGCTTTTTCTCTTCTCATCCCTTCCTCTGCAATCAGCCTGCTTCCTCTCGTCACCCCTTCCTCTGCAATCAACCTGCTTACTCTCGTCATTCCTTTCTCTGCAATCTGCCAGCTTACTCTCTCGTCATCCCTTCCTCTGCAATCCGCCTGCTTTCTCTCTTGTCAACCCTTCCTCTGCAATCAGCCTGCTTTCTCTCATCACCCCTTCCTCTGCAATCTACCAGCTTACTCTCGTCTTTCCTTGCTCTGCAATCAGCCTGCTTTCTCTCATCATCCCTTCCTCTGCAATCTACCTTCTTACTCTCGTCATTCCTTGCTCTGCAATCAACCTGCTTTCTCTCGTCACCCCTTCCTCTGCAATCTACCTGCTTACTCTCGTCATTCCTTTCTCTGCAATCTGCCAGCTTACTCTCTCGTCATCCCTTCCTCTGCAATCCGCCTGCTTTCTCTCTTCTCATCCCTTCCTCTGCAATCAGCCTGCTTTCTCTCGTCACCCGTTCCTCTGCAATCTACCTGCTTACTCTCGTCATTCCTTTCTCTGCAATCTGCCAGCTTACTCTCTCGTCATCCCTTCCTCTGCAATCCGCCTGCTTTCTCTCTTCTCATCCCTTCCTCTGCAATCAGCCTGCTTTCTCTCGTCACCCCTTCCTCTGCAATCTACCTGCTTACTCTCGTCATTCCTTTCTCTGCAATCAGCCTGCTTTCTCTCGTCACCCCTTCCTCTGCAATCTACCTGCTTACTCTCGTCTTTCCTTGCTCTGCAATCAGCCTGCTTTCTCTCGTCACCCCTTCCTCTGCAATCTACCTGCTTACTCTCATCTTTCCTTGCTCTGCAATCTGTCTGCTTTCTCTCGTCACCCCTTCCTCTGCAATCTACCTGCTTACTCTCGTCATTCCTTGCTCTGCAATCAGCCTGCTTTCTCTCGTCACCCCTTCCTCTGCAATCTACCTGCTTACTCTCGTCATTCCTTTCTCTGCAATCTGCCAGCTTACTCTCTCGTCATCCCTTCCTCTGCAATCCGCCTGCTTTCTCTCTTCTCATCCCTTCCTCTGCAATCTGTCTGCTTTCTCTCGTCACCCCTTCCTCTGCAATCTACCTGCTTACTCTCGTCATTCCTTTCTCTGCAATCAGCCTGCTTTCTCTCGTCACCCCTTCCTCTGCAATCTACCTGCTTACTCTCGTCTTTCCTTGCTCTGCAATCAGCCTGCTTTCTCTCGTCACCCCTTCCTCTGCAATCTACCTGCTTACTCTCATCTTTCCTTGCTCTGCAATCTGTCTGCTTTCTCTCATCACCCCTTCCTCTGCAATCTACCTGCTTACTCTCGTCATTCCTTGCTCTGCAATCAGCCTGCTTTCTCTCGTCACCCCTTCCTCTGCAATCTACCTGCTTACTCTCGTCATTCCTTTCTCTGCAATCTGCCAGCTTACTCTCTCGTCATCCCTTCCTCTGCAATCCGCCTGCTTTCTCTCTTCTCATCCCTTCCTCTGCAATCTGTCTGCTTTCTCTCGTCACCCCTTCCTCTGCAATCTACCAGCTTACTCTCGTCTTTCCTTGCTCTGCAATCAGCCTGCTTTCTCTCGTCACCCCTTCCTCTGCAATCTACCTTCTTACTCTCGTCATTCCTTGCTCTGCAATCAGCCTGCTTTCTCTCGTCACCCCTTCCTCTGCAATCTACCTGCTTACTCTCGTAATTACATTCTCTGCAATCAGCCTGCTTTCTCTCGTCACCCCTTCCTCTGCAATCTCCCTGCTTACTCTCATCATTCCTTTCTCTGCAATCAGCCTGCTTTCTCTCGTCACCCCTTCCTCTGCAATCTACCTGCTTACTCTCGTAATTACATTCTCTGCAATCAGCCTGCTTTCTCTCGTCACCCCTTCCTCTGCAATCTACCTGCTTACTCTCGTAATTACATTCTCTGCAATCCGCCTGCTTTCTCTCTTCTCATCCCTTCCTCTGCAATCAGCCTGCTTACTCTCGTCACCCCTTCCTCTGCAATCTACCTTCTTACTCTCGTAATTCCTTTCTCTGCAATCTGTCTGCTTTCTCTCGTCATCCCTTCCTCTGCAATCTGTCTGCTTTCTCTCGTCACCCCTTCCTCTGCAATCTTCCTGCTTACTCTCGTAATTCCTTTCTCTGCAATCTGTCTGCTTTCTCTCGTCATCCCTTCCTCTGCAATCTACCTGCTTACTCTCGTCACCCCTTCCTCTGCAATCTACCTTCTTACTCTCGTAATTCCTTTCTCTGCAATCTGTCTGCTTTCTCTCGTCATCCCTTCCTCTGCAATCTGTCTGCTTTCTCTCGTCACCCCTTCCTCTGCAATCTTCCTGCTTACTCTCGTAATTCCTTTCTCTGCAATCTTTCTGCTTTCTCTCGTCATCCCTTCCTCTGCAATCTGTCTGCTTTCTCTCATCACCCCTTCCTCTGCAATCTACCTGCTTACTCTCGTAATTCCTTTCTCTGCAATCTGCCTGCTTTCTCTCGTCATCCCTTCCTCTGCAATCTGTCTGCTTTCTCTCGTCACCCCTTCCTCTGCAATCTACCTGCTTACTCTCGTAATTCCTTTCTCTGCAATCTGTCTGCTTTCTCTCGTCACCCCTTCCTCTGCAATCTTCCTGCTTTCTCTCATCACCCCTTCCTCTGCAATCTACCTGCTTACTCTCGTAATTCCTTTCTCTGCAATCTGTCTGCTTTCTCTCGTCATCCCTTCCTCTGCAATCTTCCTGCTTTCTCTCGTCACCCCTTCCTCTGCAATCTACCTGCTTACTCTTGTAATTCCTTTCTCTGCAATCAGCCTGCTTTCTCTCGTCATCCCTTCCTCTGCAATCTGTCTGCTTTCTCTCGTCACCCCTTCCTCTGCAATCTACCTTCTTACTCTCGTAATTCCTTTCTCTGAAATCTGTCTGCTTTCTCTCGTCATCCCTTCCTCTGCAATCTGTCTGCTTTCTCTCGTCACCCCTTCCTCTGCAATCTACCTTCTTACTCTCGTCTTTCCTTGCTCTGCAATCAGCCTGCTTTCTCTCGTCACCCCTTCCTCTGCAATCTGTCTGCTTTCTCTCGTCACCCCTTCCTCTGCAATCTGTCTGCTTTCTCTCGTCACCACTTCCTCTGCAATCTGTCTGCTTTCTCTCGTCATCCCTTTCTCTGCAATCTGTCTGCTTTCTCTCGTCACCCCTTCCTCTGCAATCTACCTGCTTACTCTCGTAATTCCTTTCTCTGCAATCTGTCTGCTTTCTCTCGTCATCCCTTCCTCTGCAATCTGTCTGCTTTCTCTCGTCACCCCTTCCTCTGCAATCTGTCTGCTTTCTCTCGTCATCCCTTCCTCTGCAATCTGTCTGCTTTCTCTCGTCACCCCTTCCTCTGCAATCTACCTGCTTACTCTCGTAATTCCTTTCTCTGCAATCTGTCTGCTTTCTCTCGTCATCCCTTCCTCTGCAATCTGTCTGCTTTCTCTCGTCACCCCTTCCTCTGCAATCTGTCTGCTTTCTCTCGTCATCCCTTCCTCTGCAATCTGTCTGCTTTCTCTCGTCACCCCTTCCTCTGCAATCTACCTGCTTACTCTCGTAATTCCTTTCTCTGCAATCTGTCTGCTTTCTCTCGTCACCCCTTCCTCTGCAATCTGTCTGCTTTCTCTCGTCACCACTTCCTCTGCAATCTGTCTGCTTTCTCTCGTCACCCCTTCCTCTGCAATCTACCTGCTTACTCTCGTAATTCCTTTCTCTGCAATCTGCCAGCTTACTCTCTCGTCATCCCTTCCTCTGCTATCCGCCTGCTTTCTCTCTTCTCATCCCTTCCTCTGCAATCTGTCTGCTTTCTCTCGTCACCCCTTCCTCTGCAATCTACCTGCTTACTCTCGTCATTCCTTGCTCTGCAATCAGCCTGCTTTCTCTCGTCACCCCTTCCTCTGCAATCTACCTGCTTACTCTCGTCATTCCTTGCTCTGCAATCAGCCTGCTTTCTCTCGTCACCCCTTCCTCTGCAATCTACCTTCTTACTCTCGTCTTTCCTTGCTCTGCAATCAGCCTGCTTTCTCTCGTCACCCCTTCCTCTGCAATCTACCTTCTTACTCTCGTCTTTCCTTGCTCTGCAATCAGCCTGCTTTCTCTCGTCACCCCTTCCTCTGCAATCTACCTGCTTACTCTCGTCATTCCTTGCTCTGCAATCAGCCTGCTTTCTCTCGTCACCCCTTCCTCTGCAATCTACCTGCTTACTCTCGTCTTTCCTTGCTCTGCAATCAGCCTGCTTTCTCTCGTCACCCCTTCCTCTGCAATCTACCTGCTTACTCTCATCTTTCCTTGCTCTGCAATCTGTCTGCTTTCTCTCGTCACCCCTTCCTCTGCAATCTACCTGCTTACTCTCGTCATTCCTTGCTCTGCAATCAGCCTGCTTTCTCTCGTCACCCCTTCCTCTGCAATCTACCTGCTTACTCTCGTCATTCCTTTCTCTGCAATCTGCCAGCTTACTCTCTCGTCATCCCTTCCTCTGCAATCCGCCTGCTTTCTCTCTTCTCATCCCTTCCTCTGCAATCTGTCTGCTTTCTCTCGTCACCCCTTCCTCTGCAATCTACCTGCTTACTCTCGTCATTCCTTTCTCTGCAATCAGCCTGCTTTCTCTCGTCACCCCTTCCTCTGCAATCTACCTGCTTACTCTCGTCTTTCCTTGCTCTGCAATCAGCCTGCTTTCTCTCGTCACCCCTTCCTCTGCAATCTACCTGCTTACTCTCATCTTTCCTTGCTCTGCAATCTGTCTGCTTTCTCTCATCACCCCTTCCTCTGCAATCTACCTGCTTACTCTCGTCATTCCTTGCTCTGCAATCAGCCTGCTTTCTCTCGTCACCCCTTCCTCTGCAATCTACCTGCTTACTCTCGTCATTCCTTTCTCTGCAATCTGCCAGCTTACTCTCTCGTCATCCCTTCCTCTGCAATCCGCCTGCTTTCTCTCTTCTCATCCCTTCCTCTGCAATCTGTCTGCTTTCTCTCGTCACCCCTTCCTCTGCAATCTACCAGCTTACTCTCGTCTTTCCTTGCTCTGCAATCAGCCTGCTTTCTCTCGTCACCCCTTCCTCTGCAATCTACCTTCTTACTCTCGTCATTCCTTGCTCTGCAATCAGCCTGCTTTCTCTCGTCACCCCTTCCTCTGCAATCTACCTGCTTACTCTCGTAATAACATTCTCTGCAATCAGCCTGCTTTCTCTCGTCACCCCTTCCTCTGCAATCTCCCTGCTTACTCTCATCATTCCTTTCTCTGCAATCAGCCTGCTTTCTCTCGTCACCCCTTCCTCTGCAATCTACCTGCTTACTCTCGTAATTACATTCTCTGCAATCAGCCTGCTTTCTCTCGTCACCCCTTCCTCTGCAATCTACCTGCTTACTCTCGTAATTACATTCTCTGCAATCCGCCTGCTTTCTCTCTTCTCATCCCTTCCTCTGCAATCAGCCTGCTTACTCTCGTCACCCCTTCCTCTGCAATCTACCTTCTTACTCTCGTAATTCCTTTCTCTGCAATCTGTCTGCTTTCTCTCGTCATCCCTTCCTCTGCAATCTGTCTGCTTTCTCTCGTCACCCCTTCCTCTGCAATCTTCCTGCTTACTCTCGTAATTCCTTTCTCTGCAATCTGTCTGCTTTCTCTCGTCATCCCTTCCTCTGCAATCTACCTGCTTACTCTCGTCACCCCTTCCTCTGCAATCTACCTTCTTACTCTCGTAATTCCTTTCTCTGCAATCTGTCTGCTTTCTCTCGTCATCCCTTCCTCTGCAATCTGTCTGCTTTCTCTCGTCACCCCTTCCTCTGCAATCTTCCTGCTTACTCTCGTAATTCCTTTCTCTGCAATCTTTCTGCTTTCTCTCGTCATCCCTTCCTCTGCAATCTGTCTGCTTTCTCTCATCACCCCTTCCTCTGCAATCTACCTGCTTACTCTCGTAATTCCTTTCTCTGCAATCTGCCTGCTTTCTCTCGTCATCCCTTCCTCTGCAATCTGTCTGCTTTCTCTCGTCACCCCTTCCTCTGCAATCTACCTGCTTACTCTCGTAATTCCTTTCTCTGCAATCTGTCTGCTTTCTCTCGTCACCCCTTCCTCTGCAATCTTCCTGCTTTCTCTCATCACCCCTTCCTCTGCAATCTACCTGCTTACTCTCGTAATTCCTTTCTCTGCAATCTGTCTGCTTTCTCTCGTCATCCCTTCCTCTGCAATCTTCCTGCTTTCTCTCGTCACCCCTTCCTCTGCAATCTACCTGCTTACTCTTGTAATTCCTTTCTCTGCAATCAGCCTGCTTTCTCTCGTCATCCCTTCCTCTGCAATCTGTCTGCTTTCTCTCGTCACCCCTTCCTCTGCAATCTACCTTCTTACTCTCGTAATTCCTTTCTCTGAAATCTGTCTGCTTTCTCTCGTCATCCCTTCCTCTGCAATCTGTCTGCTTTCTCTCGTCACCCCTTCCTCTGCAATCTACCTTCTTACTCTCGTCTTTCCTTGCTCTGCAATCAGCCTGCTTTCTCTCGTCACCCCTTCCTCTGCAATCTGTCTGCTTTCTCTCGTCACCCCTTCCTCTGCAATCTGTCTGCTTTCTCTCGTCACCACTTCCTCTGCAATCTGTCTGCTTTCTCTCGTCATCCCTTTCTCTGCAATCTGTCTGCTTTCTCTCGTCACCCCTTCCTCTGCAATCTACCTGCTTACTCTCGTAATTCCTTTCTCTGCAATCTGTCTGCTTTCTCTCGTCATCCCTTCCTCTGCAATCTGTCTGCTTTCTCTCGTCACCCCTTCCTCTGCAATCTGTCTGCTTTCTCTCGTCATCCCTTCCTCTGCAATCTGTCTGCTTTCTCTCGTCACCCCTTCCTCTGCAATCTACCTGCTTACTCTCGTAATTCCTTTCTCTGCAATCTGTCTGCTTTCTCTCGTCATCCCTTCCTCTGCAATCTGTCTGCTTTCTCTCGTCACCCCTTCCTCTGCAATCTGTCTGCTTTCTCTCGTCATCCCTTCCTCTGCAATCTGTCTGCTTTCTCTCGTCACCCCTTCCTCTGCAATCTACCTGCTTACTCTCGTAATTCCTTTCTCTGCAATCTGTCTGCTTTCTCTCGTCACCCCTTCCTCTGCAATCTGTCTGCTTTCTCTCGTCACCACTTCCTCTGCAATCTGTCTGCTTTCTCTCGTCACCCCTTCCTCTGCAATCTACCTGCTTACTCTCGTAATTCCTTTCTCTGCAATCTGCCAGCTTACTCTCTCGTCATCCCTTCCTCTGCTATCCGCCTGCTTTCTCTCTTCTCATCCCTTCCTCTGCAATCTGTCTGCTTTCTCTCGTCACCCCTTCCTCTGCAATCTACCTGCTTACTCTCGTCATTCCTTGCTCTGCAATCAGCCTGCTTTCTCTCGTCACCCCTTCCTCTGCAATCTACCTGCTTACTCTCGTCATTCCTTGCTCTGCAATCAGCCTGCTTTCTCTCGTCACCCCTTCCTCTGCAATATACCTTCTTACTCTCGTCTTTCCTTGCTCTGCAATCAGCCTGCTTTCTCTCGTCACCCCTTCCTCTGCAATCTACCTTCTTACTCTCGTCTTTCCTTGCTCTGCAATCAGCCTGCTTTCTCTCGTCACCCCTTCCTCTGCAATCTACCTGCTTACTCTCGTCATTCCTTGCTCTGCAATCAGCCTGCTTTCTCTCGTCACCCCTTCCTCTGCAATCTGCTTACTCTCGTCATTCCTTGCTCTGCAATCAGCCTGCTTTCTCTCGTCACCCCTTCCTCTGCAATCTACCTTCTTACTCTCGTCATTCCTTGCTCTGCAATCAGCCTGCTTTTTCTCGTCACCCCTTCCTCTGCAATCTACCTTCTTACTCTCGTCATTCCTTGCTCTGCAATCAGCCTGCTTTTTCTCGTCACCCCTTCCTCTGCAATCTACCTGCTTACTCTCGTCTTTCCTTGCTCTGCAATCAGCCTGCTTTCTCTCGTCACCCCTTCCTCTGCAATCTGTCTGCTTTCTCTCGTCACCACTTCCTCTGCAATCTACCTTCTTACTCTCGTCATTCCTTGGTCTGCAATCAGCCTGCTTTCTCTCGTCACCCCTTCCTCTGCAATCAGCCTGCTTTCTCTCGTCACCCCTTCCTCTGCAATCTACCTGCTTACTCTCGTCATTCCTTGCTCTGCAATCAGCCTGCTTTCTCTCGTCACCCCTTCCTCTGCAATCTGTCTGCTTTCTCTCGTCACCACTTCCTCTGCAATCTACCTTCTTACTCTCGTCATTCCTTGCTCTGCAATCAGCCTGCTTTCTCTCGTCACCCCTTCCTCTGCAATCAGCCTGCTTTCTCTCGTCACCCCTTCCTCTGCAATCTACCTTCTTACTCTCGTCATTCCTTGCTCTGCAATCAGCCTGCTTTCTCTCGTCATCCCTTCCTCTGCAATCAGCCTGCTTTCTCTCGTCACCCCTTCCTCTGCAATCTACCTTCTTACTCTCGTCATTCCTTGCTCTGCAATCAGCCTGCTTTCTCTCGTCACCCCTTCCTCTGCAATCTGTCTGCTTTCTCTCGTCACCACTTCCTCTGCAATCTGTCTGCTTTCTCTCGTCATCCCTTCCTCTGCAATCTGTCTGCTTTCTCTCGTCACCCCTTCCTCTGCAATCTACCTTACTCTCAAAATTCACCCCTTCCTCTGCAATCTACCTGCTTACTCTCGTCATTCCTTGCTCTGCAATCAGCCTGCTTTCTCTCGTCACCCCTTCCTCTGCAATCTACCTTCTTACTCTCGTCTTTCCTTGCTCTGCAATCAACCTGCTTTCTCTCGTCACCCCTTCCTCTGCAATCTACCTGCTTACTCTCGTCATTGTTTTCTCTGCAATCTGCCAGCTTACTCTCTCGTCATCCCTTCCTCTGCAATCCGCCTGCTTTCTCTCTTCTCATCCCTTCCTCTGCAATCAGCCTGCTTTCTCTCATCACCCCTTCCTCTGCAATCTACCTGCTTACTCTCGTCATTCCTTGCTCTGCAATCAGCCTGCTTTCTCTCGTCACCCCTTCCTCTGCAATCTACCTTACTCTCGTCATTCCTTTCTCTGCAATTTGCCAGCTTACTCTCTCGTCATCCCTTCCTCTGCAATCCGCCTGCTTTTTCTCTTCTCATCCCTTCCTCTGCAATCAGCCTGCTTTCTCTCATCACCCCTTCCTCTGCCATCAACCTGCTTACTCTCGTCATTCCTTTCTCTGCAATCTGCCAGCTTACTCTCTCGTCATCCCTTCCTCTGCAATCCGCCTGCTTTCTCTCTTGTCAACCCTTCCTCTGCAATCAGCCTGCTTTCTCTCATCACCCCTTCCTCTGCAATCTACCAGCTTACTCTCGTCTTTCCTTGCTCTGCAATCAGCCTGCTTTCTCTCATCATCCCTTCCTCTGCAATCTACCTTCTTACTCTCGTCATTCCTTGCTCTGCAATCAGCCTGCTTTCTCTCGTCACCCCTTCCTCTGCAATCTACCTGCTTACTCTCGTAATTACATTCTCTGCAATCAGCCTGCTTTCTCTCGTCACCCCTTCCTCTGCAATCTACCTGCTTACTCTCGTCATTCCTTTCTCTGCAATCAGCCTGCTTTCTCTCGTCACCCCTTCCTCTGCAATCTACCTGCTTACTCTCGTCTTTCCTTGCTCTGCAATCAGCCTGCTTTCTCTCGTCACCCCTTCCTCTGCAATCCGCCTGCTTTCTCTCTTCTCATCCCTTCCTCTGCAATCTGTCTGCTTTCTCTCGTCATCCCTTCCTCTGCAATCTACCTTCTTACTCTCGTCTTTCCTTGCTCTGCAATCAGCCTGCTTTCTCTCGTCACCCCTTCCTCTGCAATCTACCTGCTTACTCTCGTAATTACATTCTCTGCAATCAGCCTGCTTTCTCTCGTCACCCCTTCCTCTGCAATCTACCTGCTTACTCTCGTCATTCCTTTCTCTGCAATCAGCCTGCTTTCTCTCGTCACCCCTTCCTCTGCAATCTACCTGCTTACTCTCGTCTTTCCTTGCTCTGCAATCAGCCTGCTTTCTCTCGTCACCCCTTCCTCTGCAATCTACCTGCTTACTCTCGTAATTACATTCTCTGCAATCAGCCTGCTTTCTCTCGTCACCCCTTCCTCTGCAATCTACCTGCTTACTCTCGTCATTCCTTTCTCTGCAATCAGCCTGATTTCTCTCGTCACCCCTTCCTCTGCAATCTACCAGCTTACTCTCGTCTTTCCTTGCTCTGCAATCAGCCTGCTTTCTCTCATCATCCCTTCCTCTGCAATCTACCTTCTTACTCTCGTCATTCCTTGCTCTGCAATCAGCCTGCTTTCTCTCGTCACTCCTTCCTCTGCTATCCGCCTGCTTTCTCTCTTCTCATCCCTTCCTCTGCAATCTGTCTGCTTTCTCTCGTCACCCCTTCCTCTGCAATCTACCTGCTTACTCTCGTCATTCCTTGCTCTGCAATCAGCCTGCTTTCTCTCGTCACCCCTTCCTCTGCAATCTACCTTCTTACTCTCGTCTTTCCTTGCTCTGCAATCAGCCTGCTTTCTCTCGTCACCCCTTCCTCTGCAATCTACCTGCTTACTCTCGTCATTCCTTTCTCTGCAATCTGCCAGCTTACTCTCTCGTCATCCCTTCCTCTGCAATCCGCCTGCTTTCTCTCTTCTCATCCCTTCCTCTGCAATCAGCCTGCTTTCTCTCATCACCCCTTCCTCTGCAATCTACCTGCTTACTCTCGTCATTCCTTGCTCTGCAATCAGCCTGCTTTCTCTCGTCACCCCTTCCTCTGCAATCTACCTGCTTACTCTCGTCATTCCTTTCTCTGCAATCTGCCAGCTTACTCTCTCGTCATCCCTTCCTCTGCAATCCGACTCCTTTTTCTCTTCTCATCCCTTCCTCTGCAACCAGCCTGCTTTCTCTCGTCACCCCTTCCTCTGCAATCAACCTGCTTACTCTCGTCATTCCTTTCTCTGCAATCTGCCAGCTTACTCTCTCGTCATCCCTTCCTCTGCAATCCGCCTGCTTTCTCTCTTGTCAACCCTTCCTCTGCAATCAGCCTGCTTTCTCTCCTCACCCCTTCCTCTGCAATCTACCAGCTTACTCTCGTCTTTCCTTGCTCTGCAATCAGCCTGCTTTCTCTCATCATCCCTTCCTCTGCAATCTACCTTCTTACTCTCGTCATTCCTTGCTCTGCAATCAGCCTGCTTTCTCTCGTCACCCCTTCCTCTGCAATCTGTCTGCTTACTCTCGTCATTCCTTTCTCTGCAATCTGCCAGCTTACTCTCTCGTCATCCCTTCCTCTGCAATCCGCCTGCTTTCTCTCTTCTCATCCCTTCCTCTGCAATCTGTCTGCTTTCTCTCGTCACCCCTTCCTCTGCAATCTACCTGCTTACTCTCGTAATTCCTTTCTCTGCAATCTGTCTGCTTTCTCTCGTCATCCCTTCCTCTGCAATCTGTCTGCTTTCTCTCGTCACCCCTTCCTCTGCAATCTACCTGCTTACTCTCGTCATTCCTTTCTCTGCAATCTGCCAGCTTACTCTCTCGTCATCCCTTCCTCTGCAATCCGCCTGCTTTCTCTCTTCTCATCCCTTCCTCTGCAATCAGCCTGCTTTCTCTCATCACCCCTTCCTCTGCAATCTACCTGCTTACTCTCGTCATTCCTTGCTCTGCAATCAGCCTGCTTTCTCTCGTCACCCCTTCCTCTGCAATCTACCTGCTTACTCTCGTCATTCCTTTCTCTGCAATCTGCCAGCTTACTCTCTCGTCATCCCTTCCTCTGCAATCCGCCTGCTTTTTCTCTTCTCATCCCTTCCTCTGCAATCAGCCTGCTTTCTCTCGTCACCCCTTCCTCTGCAATCAACCTGCTTACTCTCGTCATTCCTTTCTCTGCAATCTGCCAGCTTACTCTCTCGTCATCCCTTCCTCTGCAATCCGCCTGCTTTCTCTCTTGTCAACCCTTCCTCTGCAATCAGCCTGCTTTCTCTCCTCACCCCTTCCTCTGCAATCTACCAGCTTACTCTCGTCTTTCCTTGCTCTGCAATCAGCCTGCTTTCTCTCATCATCCCTTCCTCTGCAATCTACCTTCTTACTCTCGTCATTCCTTGCTCTGCAATCAGCCTGCTTTCTCTCGTCACCCCTTCCTCTGCAATCTGTCTGCTTACTCTCGTCATTCCTTTCTCTGCAATCTGCCAGCTTACTCTCTCGTCATCCCTTCCTCTGCAATCCGCCTGCTTTCTCTCTTCTCATCCCTTCCTCTGCAATCTGTCTGCTTTCTCTCGTCACCCCTTCCTCTGCAATCTACCTGCTTACTCTCGTAATTCCTTTCTCTGCAATCTGTCTGCTTTCTCTCGTCATCCCTTCCTCTGCAATCTGTCTGCTTTCTCTCGTCACCCCTTCCTCTGCAATCTGTCTGCTTTCTCTCGTCATCCCTTCCTCTGCAATCTGTCTGCTTTCTCTCGTCACCCCTTCCTCTGCAATCTACCTGCTTACTCTCGTAATTCCTTTCTCTGCAATCTGTCTGCTTTCTCTCGTCATCCCTTCCTCTGCAATCTGTCTGCTTTCTCTCGTCACCCCTTCCTCTGCAATCTTCCTGCTTTCTCTCGTCACCCCTTCCTCTGCAATCTACCTGCTTACTCTCGTAATTCCTTCCTCTGCAATCTACCTGCTTACTCTCGTAATTCCTTTCCCTGCAATCTGTCTGCTTTCTCTCGTCACCCCTTCCTCTGCAATCTTCCTGCTTTCTCTCGTCACCCCTTCCTCTGCAATCTACCTGCTTACTCTCGTAATTCCTTCCTCTGCAATCTGTCTGCTTTCTCTCGTCACCCCTTCCTCTGCAATCTACCTTCTTACTCTCGTCATTCCTTGCTCTGCAATCAGCCTGCTTTTTCTCGTCACCCCTTCCTCTGCAATCTATCTTCTTACTCTCGTCTTTCCTTGCTCTGCAATCAGCCTGCTTTCTCTCGTCACCCCTTCCTCTGCAATCTGTCTGCTTTCTCTCGTCACCCCTTCCTCTGCAATCTGTCTGCTTTCTCTCGTCACCCCTTCCTCTGCAATCTACCTGCTTACTCTCGTCTTTCCTTGCTCTGCAATCTGCCAGCTTTCTCTCGTCACCCCTTCCTCTGCAATCTACCTTCTTACTCTCGTCATTCCTTGCTCTGCAATCAGCCTGCTTTCTCTCGTCACCCCTTCCTCTGCAATCAGCCTGCTTTCTCTCGTCACCCCTTCCTCTGCAATCTACCTTCTTACTCTCGTCATTCCTTGCTCTGCAATCAGCCTGCTTTTTCTCGTCACCCCTTCCTCTGCAATCTACCTTCTTACTCTCGTCTTTCCTTGCTCTGCAATCAGCCTGCTTTCTCTCGTCACCCCTTCCTCTGCAATCTACCTGCTTACTCTTGTCATTCCTTTCTCTGCAATCTGCCAGCTTACTCTCTCGTCATCCCTTCCTCTGCAATCCGCCTGCTTTCTCTCTTCTCATCCCTTCCTCTGCAATCAGCCTGCTTTCTCTCATCACCCCTTCCTCTGCAATCTACCTGCTTACTCTCGTCATTCCTTGCTCTGCAATCAGCCTGCTTTCTCTCGACACCCCTTCCTCTGCAATCTACCTGCTTACTCTCGTCATTCCTTTCTCTGCAATCTGCCAGCTTACTCTCTCGTCATCCCTTCCTCTGCAATCCGCCTGCTTTTTCTCTTCTCATCCCTTCCTCTGCAATCAGCCTGCTTTCTCTCGTCACCCCTTCCTCTGCAATCAACCTGCTTACTCTCGTCATTCCTTTCTCTGCAATCAGCCTGCTTTCTCTCGTCACCCCTTCCTCTGCAATCTACCTGCTTACTCTCGTCATTCCTTTCTCTGCAATCTGCCAGCTTACTCTCTCGTCATCCCTTCCTCTGCTATCCGCCTGCTTTCTCTCTTCTCATCCCTTCCTCTGCAATCTGTCTGCTTTCTCTCGTCACCCCTTCCTCTGCAATCTACCTGCTTACTCTCGTCATTCCTTGCTCTGCAATCAGCCTGCTTTCTCTCGTCACCCCTTCCTCTGCAATCTACCTTCTTACTCTCGTCTTTCCTTGCTCTGCAATCAGCCTGCTTTCTCTCGTCACCCCTTCCTCTGCAATCTACCTGCTTACTCTCGTCATTGTTTTCTCTGCAATCTGCCAGCTTACTCTCTCGTCATCCCTTCCTCTGCAATCCGCCTGCTTTCTCTCTTCTCATCCCTTCCTCTGCAATCAGCCTGCTTTCTCTCATCACCCCTTCCTCTGCAATCTACCTGCTTACTCTCGTCATTCCTTGCTCTGCAATCAGCCTGCTTTCTCTCGTCACCCCTTCCTCTGCAATCTACCTGCTTACTCTCGTCATTCCTTTCTCTGCAATCTGCCAGCTTACTCTCTCGTCATCCCTTCCTCTGCAATCCGCCTGCTTTCTCTCTTCTCATCCCTTCCTCTGCAATCTGTCTGCTTTCTCTCGTCACCCCTTCCTCTGCAATCTACCAGCTTACTCTCGTCTTTCCTTGCTCTGCAATCAGCCTGCTTTCTCTCGTCACCCCTTCCTCTGCAATCTACCTGCTTACTCTCGTAATTATATTCTCTGCAATCAGCCTGCTTTCTCTCGTCACCCCTTCCTCTGCAATCTCCCTGCTTACTCTCGTCATTCCTTTCTCTGCAATCAGCCTGCTTTCTCTCGTCACCCCTTCCTCTGCAATCTACCTGCTTACTCTCGTAATTACATTCTCTGCAATCAGCCTGCTTTCTCTCGTCACCCCTTCCTCTGCAATCTACCTGCTTACTCTCGTCTTTCCTTGCTCTGCAATCAGCCTGCTTTCTCTCGTCACCCCTTCCTCTGCAATCTACCTGCTTACTCTCGTCACCCCTTCCTCTGCAATCTACCTTCTTACTCTCGTAATTCCTTTCTCTGCAATCAGTCTGCTTTCTCTCGTCAACCCTTCCTCTGCAATCTGTCTGCTTTCTCTCGTCACCCCTTCCTCTGCAATCTTCCTGCTTACTCTCGTAATTCCTTTCTCTGCAATCTGTCTGCTTTCTCTCGTCATCCCTTCCTCTGCAATCTGTCTGCTTTCTCTCATCACCCCTTCCTCTGCAATCTACCTGCTTACTCTCGTAATTCCTTTCTCTGCAATCTGCCTGCTTTCTCTCGTCATCCCTTCCTCTGCAATCTGTCTGCTTTCTCTCGTCACCCCTTCCTCTGCAATCTACCTGCTTACTCTCGTAATTCCTTTCTCTGCAATCTGTCTGCTTTCTCTCGTCACCCCTTCCTCTGCAATCTTCCTGCTTTCTCTCATCACCCCTTCCTCTGCAATCTACCTGCTTACTCTCGTAATTCCTTTCTGTGCAATCTGTCTGCTTTCTCTCGTCATCCCTTCCTCTGCAATCTTCCTGCTTTCTCTCGTCACCCCTTCCTCTGCAATCTACCTGCTTACTCTCATAATTCCTTTCTCTGCAATCAGCCTGCTTTCTCTCGTCATCCCTTCCTCTGCAATCTGTCTGCTTTCTCTCGTCACCCCTTCCTCTGCAATCTACCTTCTTACTCTCGTAATTCCTTTCTCTGAAATCTGTCTGCTTTCTCTCGTCATCCCTTCCTCTGCAATCTGTCTGCTTTCTCTCGTCACCCCTTCCTCTGCAATCTACCTTCTTACTCTCGTCATTCCTTGCTCTGCAATCAGCCTGCTTTTTCTCGTCACCCCTTCCTCTGCAATCTACCTTCTTACTCTCGTCTTTCCTTGCTCTGCAATCAGCCTGCTTTCTCTCGTCACCCCTTCCTCTGCAATCTGTCTGCTTTCTCTCGTCACCCCTTCCTTTGCAATCTGTCTGCTTTCTCTCGTCACCACTTCCTCTGCAATCTGTCTGCTTTCTCTCGTCATCCCTTTCTCTGCAATCTGTCTGCTTTCTCTCGTCACCCCTTCCTCTGCAATCTACCTGCTTACTCTCGTAATTCCTTTCTCTGCAATCTGTCTGCTTTCTCTCGTCATCCCTTCCTCTGCAATCTGTCTGCTTTCTCTCGTCACCCCTTCCTCTGCAATCTGTCTGCTTTCTCTCGTCATCCCTTCCTCTGCAATCTGTCTGCTTTCTCTCGTCACCCCTTCCTCTGCAATCTACCTGCTTACTCTCGTAATTCCTTTCTCTGCAATCAGCCTGCTTTCTCTCGTCACCCCTTCCTCTGCAATCTACCTTCTTACTCTCGTCATTCCTTGCTCTGCAATCAGCCTGCTTTCTCTCGTCACCCCTTCCTCTGCAATCAGCCTGCTTTCTCTCGTCACCCCTTCCTCTGCAATCTACCTTCTTACTCTCGTCATTCCTTGCTCTGCAATCAGCCTGCTTTCTCTCGTCACCCCTTCCTCTGCAATCAGCCTGCTTTCTCTCGTCATCCCTTTCTCTGCAATCTGTCTGCTTTCTCTCGTCACCCCTTCCTCTGCAATCTACCTGCTTACTCTCGTAATTCCTTTCTCTGCAATCTGTCTGCTTTCTCTCGTCACCCCTTCCTCTGCAATCAGCCTGCTTTCTCTCGTCACCCCTTCCTCTGCAATCTGTCTGCTTTCTCTCGTCATCCCTTCCTCTGCAATCTGTCTGCTTTTTCTCGTCACCCCTTCCTCTGCAATCTACCTTCTTACTCTCGTCATTCCTTGCTCTGCAATCAGCCTGCTTTCTCTCGTCACCCCTTCCTCTGCAATCAGCCTGCTTTCTCTCGTCACCCCTTCCTCTGCAATCTACCTTCTTACTCTCGTCATTCCTTGCTCTGCAATCAGCCTGCTTTTTCTCGTCACCCCTTCCTCTGCAATCTACCTTCTTACTCTCGTCTTTCCTTGCTCTGCAATCAGCCTGCTTTCTCTCGTCACCCCTTCCTCTGCAATCTACCTGCTTACTCTTGTCATTCCTTTCTCTGCAATCTGCCAGCTTACTCTCTCGTCATCCCTTCCTCTGCTATCCGCCTGCTTTCTCTCTTCTCATCCCTTCCTCTGCAATCTGTCTGCTTTCTCTCGTCACCCCTTCCTCTGCAATCTACCTGCTTACTCTTGTCATTCCTTTCTCTGCAATCTACCTGCTTTCTCTCTTGTCAACCCTTCCTCTGCAATCAGCCTGCTTTCTCTCATCATCCCTTCCTCTGCAATCTACCAGCTTACTCTCGTCATTCCTTTCTCTGCAATCAGCCTGCTTTCTCTCGTCACCCCTTCCTCTGCAATCTACCTGCTTACTCTCGTCATTCCTTTCTCTGCAATCTGCCAGCTTACTCTCTCGTCATCCCTTCCTCTGCAATCTGTCTGCTTTCTCTCGTCACCCCTTCCTCTGCAATCTACCAGCTTACTCTTGTCTTTCCTTGCTCTGCAATCAGCCTGCTTTCTCTCTTGTCAACCCTTCCTCTGCAATCAGCCTGCTTTCTCTCATCATCCCTTCCTCTGCAATCTACCAGCTTACTCTCGTCATTCCTTGCTCTGCAATCTACCAGCTTACTCTTGTCTTTCCTTGCTCTGCAATCAGCCTGCTATCTCTCGTCACCCCTTCCTCTGCAATCTACCAGCTTACTCTTGTCTTTCCTTGCTCTGCAATCAGCCTGCTTTCTCTCGTCACCCCTTCCTCTGCAATCTACCTGCTTACTCTTGTCTTTCCTTGCTCTGCAATCAGCCTGCTATCTCTCGTCACCCCTTCCTCTGCAATCTACCAGCTTACTCTTGTCTTTCCTTGCTCTGCAATCAGCCTGCTTTCTCTCTTGTCAACCCTTCCTCTGCAATCTACCAGCTTACTCTTGTCTTTCCTTGCTCTGCAATCAGCCTGCTATCTCTCGCCACCCCTTCCTCTGCAATCTACCAGCTTACTCTTGTCTTTCCTTGCTCTGCAATCAGCCTGCTATCTCTCGTCACCCCTTCCTCTGCAATCTACCAGCTTACTCTTGTCTTTCCTTGCTCTGCAATCAGCCTGCTTTCTCTCTTGTCAACCCTTCCTCTGCAATCTACCAGCTTACTCTTGTCTTTCCTTGCTCTGCAATCAGCCTGCTTTCTCTCTCGTCACCCCTTCCTCTGCAATCTACCAGCTTACTCTTGTCTTTCCTTGCTCTGCAATCAGCCTGCTATCTCTCGTCACCCCTTCCTCTGCAATCTACCAGCTTACTCTTGTCTTTCCTTGCTCTGCAATCAGCCTGCTTTCTCTCGTCACCCCTTCCTCTGCAATCTACCTGCTTACTCTCGTAATTACATTCTCTGCAATCAGCCTGCTTTCTCTCGTCACCCCTTCCTCTGCAATCTACCTGCTTACTCTCGTCATTCCTTTCTCTGCAATCAGCCTGCTTTCTCTCGTCACCCCTTCCTCTGCAATCTACCTGCTTACTCTCGTCATTGTTTTCTCTGCAATCTGCCAGCTTACTCTCTCGTCATACCTTCCTCTGCAATCCGCCTGCTTTCTCTCTTCTCATCCCTTCCTCTGCAATCTGTCTGCTTTCTCTCCTGTCATCCCTTCCTCTGCAATCTACCTGCTTACTCTCGTCATTCCTTGCTCTGCAATCAGCCTGCTTTCTCTCGTCATCCCTTCCTCTGCAATCTACCTTCTTACTCTCGTCATTCCTTTCTCTGCAATCAGCCTGCTTTTTCTCGTCACCCCTTCCTCTGCAATCTACCTGCTTTTTCTCTTCTCATCCCTTCCTCTGCAATCAGCCTGCTTACTCTCGTCTTTCCTTGCTCTGCAATCAGCCTGCTTTTTCTCGTCACCCCTTCCTCTGCAATCTACCTGCTTTTTCTCTTCTCATCCCTTCCTCTGCAATCTACCTGCTTACTCTCGTCTTTCCTTGCTCTGCAATCAGCCTGCTTTCTCTCGTCACCCCTTCCTCTGCAATCTACCTTCTTACTCTCGTCTTTCCTTGCTCTGCAATCAGCCTGCTTTCTCTCGTCACCCCTTCCTCTGCAATCTACCTGCTTACTCTCGTCATTCTTTTCTCTGCAATCTGCCAGCTTACTCTCTCGTCATCCCTTCCTCTGCAATCCGCCTGCTTTCTCTCTTCTCATCCCTTCCTCTGCAATCAGCCTGCTTTCTCTCATCACCCCTTCCTCTGCAATCTACCTGCTTACTCTCGTCATTCCTTGCTCTGCAATCAGCCTGCTTTCTCTCGTCACCCCTTCCTCTGCAATCTACCTGCTTTCTCTCGTCATTCCTTTCTCTGCAATCTGCCAGCTTACTCTCTCGTCATCCCTTCCTCTGCAATCCGCCTGCTTTCTCTCCTGTCATCCCTTCCTCTGCAATCTACCTGCTTACTCTCGTCATTCCTTGCTCTGCAATCAGCCTGCTTTCTCTCGTCACCCCTTCCTCTGCAATCTACCTGCTTTCTCTCGTCATTCCTTTCTCTGCAATCTGCCAGCTTACTCTCTCGTCATCCCTTCCTCTGCAATCTGTCTGCTTTCTCTCCTGTCATCCCTTCCTCTGCAATCTACCTGCTTACTCTCGTCATTCCTTGCTCTGCAATCAGCCTGCTTTCTCTCGTCATCCCTTCCTCTGCAATCTACCTTCTTACTCTCGTCATTCCTTTCTCTGCAATCTGCCAGCTTACTCTCTCGTCATCCCTTCCTCTGCAATCCGCCTGCTTTCTCTCTTCTCATCCCTTCCTCTGCAATCTGTCTGTTTTCTCTCATCACCCCTTCCTCTGCAATCTACCAGCTTACTCTCGTCTTTCCTTGCTCTGCAATCTGTCTGCTTTCTCTCGTCACCCCTTCCTCTGCAATCTACCAGCTTACTCTTGTCCTTCCTTGCTCTGCAATCAGCCTGCTTTCTCTCGTCACCCCTTCCTCTGCAATCTACCTGCTTACTCTCGTCATTCCTTGCTCTGCAATCAGCCTGCTTTCTCTCTTGTCAACCCTTCCTCTGCAATCAGCCTGCTTTCTCTCATCACCCCTTTCTCTGCAATCTACCAGCTTACTCTCGTATTTCCTTGCTCTGCAATCAGCCTGCTTTCTCTCATCATCCCTTCCTCTGCAATCTACCTTCTTACTCTCGTCATTCCTTGCTCTGCAATCAGCCTGCTTTCTCTCGTCATCCCTTCCTTTACAATCTGCCCGCTTACTCCCTTGTCATCCCTTCCTCTTTCAATCTGCCCGCTTACTCTCTTGTCATCCCTTCCTCTGTAATCTTCCTCCAGTCATCCCTTACTCTATAATTTTCTGCTTTCTCTCGTCATCCGTTACTCTGTAATCCGCCTGCTTTACTCTGTCATCCTTTCCTCTGCAATCTGCCCACTTACTCTCTTGTCATCCCTTCCTCTGCAATCTCCCTGCTTTCTCTTGTCATCCCTTCCTCTACAATCTGCCCGTTTATTCTCATCATCCCTTTCTCTGCAATCAGCCCGCTCTCTTGTCATCCCTTCCTTTACAATCTGCCCGCTTACTCCCTTGTCATCCCTTCCTCTTTCAATCTGCCCACTTACTCTCTTGTCATCCCTTCCTCTGTAATCTTCCTCCAGTCATCCCTTACTCTATAATCTTTCTGCTTTCTCTCGTCATCCCTTACTCTGCAATCTGCCTGCTTTCTCTCATCATCCCTTCTACTGCAATCTGCCCGCTTACCCTCTCGTCATCCCTTCCTCTATAATCTGCCTCCTTACTCTCATCATCCCTTCCTCTGCAATCCGCCTGCTTACTCTCTCGTCATCCCTTCCTCTGCAGTCTGCCCACTTACCCTCTCGTCATCCCTTCCTCTGTACTCTCATCATCCCTTCCACTGCAATTTGCCTGCTTGCTGTCTTGTCATCCCTTCCCCTGTAATCTGCCTGCTTATTCCCATCCTCCCTTCCTCTGCAATCTGCCTGCTTACTCTCGTCCTCCTTTCCTCTGCAATCTGCTTTTCTCTTGTCATCCCTTCCTCTGCAATCTTCCTGCTTTCTCTCTTGTCATCCCTTCCTCTGTAATCTGCCTTTCCCTCATCATTCCTTCCTCTGTAATCTGCTTGCTTACTCTGTCATCCTTTCCTGTGCAATTTGCCTGCTTCCTCTCTTGTCATCCCTTGATCTGCAATCTGCCTGCTTTCTCTCGTCATCCCTTTCTCTGCAATCTGCCAGCTTACTCTCTCGTCATCCCTTCCTCTGCAATCTGTCTGCTTTCTCTCGTCATCCCTTCCTCTGCAATCTACCTTCTTACTCTCGTCATTCCTTGCTCTGCAATCAGCCTGCTTTTCCTCGTCATCCCTTCCTCTGCAATCTACCTTCTTACTCTCGTCATTCCTTTCTCTGCAATCTGCCAGCTTACTCTCTCGTCATCCCTTCCTCTGCAATCTACCTGCTTACTCTCGTAATTACATTCTCTGCAATCAGCCTGCTTTCTCTCGTCACCCCTTCCTCTGCAATCTACCTGCTTACTCTCGTCATTCCTTTCTCTGCAATCTGCCAGCTTACTCTCTCGTCATCCCTTCCTCTGCAATCCGCCTGCTTTCTCTCTTCTCATCCCTTCCTCTGCAATCTGTCTGCTTTCTCTCATCATCCCTTCCTCTGCAATCTACCTTCTTACTCTCGTCTTTCCTTGCTCTGCAATCAGCCTGCTTTCTCTCGTCACCCCTTCCTCTGCAATCTGTCTGCTTTCTTTCGTCACCCCTTCCTCTGCAATCTACCTTCTTACTCTCGTAATTCCTTTCTCTGCAATCTGTCTGCTTTCTCTCGTCACCCCTTCCTCTGCAATCTTCCTGCTTACTCTCGTAATTCCTTTCTCTGCAATCTGTCTGCTTTCTCTCGTCATCCCTTCCTCTGCAATCTGTCTGCTTTCTCTCATCATCCCTTCCTCTGCAATCTGTCTGCTTTCTCTCGTCACCCCTTCCTCTGCAATCTTCCTGCTTTCTCTCGTCACCCCTTCCTCTGCAATCTACCTGCTTACTCTCGTAATTCCTTCCTCTGCAATCTACCTGCTTACTCTCGTAATTCCTTTCTCTGCAATCTGTCTGCTTTCTCTCGTCACCCCTTCCTCTGCAATCTACCTTCTTACTCTCGTCATTCCTTGCTCTGCAATCAGCCTGCTTTCTCTCGTCACCCCTTCCTCTGCAATCTACCTGCTTACTCTCGTCATTCCTTGCTCTGCAATCAGCCTGCTTTCTCTCGTCACCCCATCCTCTGCAATCTACCTGCTTACTCTCGTCATTCCTTTCTCTGCAATCTGCCAGCTTACTCTCTCGTCATCCCTTCCTCTGCAATCCGCCTGCTTTTTCTCTTCTCATCCCTTCCTCTGCAATCAGCCTGCTTTCTCTCGTCACCCCTTCCTCTGCCATCAACCTGCTTACTCTCGTCATTCCTTTCTCTGCAATCTGCCAGCTTACTCTCTCGTCATCCCTTCCTCTGCAATCCGCCTGCTTTCTCTCTTGTCAACCCTTCCTCTGCAATCAGCCTGCTTTCTCTCATCACCCCTTCCTCTGCAATCTACCAGCTTACTCTCGTCTTTCCTTGCTCTGCAATCAGCCTGCTTTCTCTCATCATCCCTTCCTCTGCAATCTACCTTCTTACTCTCGTCATTCCTTGCTCTGCAATCTTCCTGCTTTCTCTCGTCACCCCTTCCTCTGCAATCTACCTTCTTACTCTCGTCATTCCTTGCTCTGCAATCAGCCTGCTTTCTCTCGTCACCCCTTCCTCTGCAATCTACCTGCTTACTCTCGTCATTCCTTGCTCTGCAATCAGCCTGCTTTCTCTCATCATCCCTTCCTCTGCAATCTACCTGCTTACTCTCGTCATTCCTTGCTCTGCAATCAGCCTGCTTTCTCTCATCATCCCTTCCTCTGCAATCTACCTGCTTACTCTCGTAATTCCTTCCTCTGCAATCTGTCTGCTTTCTCTCGTCACCCCTTCCTCTGCAATCTACCTTCTTACTCTCGTCATTCCTTGCTCTGCAATCAGCCTGCTTTCTCTCGTCACCCCTTCCTCTGCAATCTACCTTCTTACTCTCGTCATTCCTTGCTCTGCAATCAGCCTGCTTTCTCTCGTCACCCCTTCCTCTGCAATCTACCTGCTTACTCTCGTCATTCCTTGCTCTGCAATCAGCCTGCTTTCTCTCGTCACCCCTTCCTCTGCAATCTACCTGCTTACTCTCGTCATTCCTTGCTCTGCAATCAGCCTGCTTTCTCTCGTCACCCCTTCCTCTGCAATCTACCTTCTTACTCTCGTCTTTCCTTGCTCTGCAATCAGCCTGCTTTCTCTCGTCACCCCTTCCTCTGCAATCTACCTGCTTACTCTCGTCATTCCTTGCTCTGCAATCAGCCTGCTTTCTCTCGTCACCCCTTCCTCTGCAATCTACCTGCTTACTCTCGTCATTCCTTGCTCTGCAATCAGCCTGCTTTCTCTCGTCACCCCTTCCTCTGCAATCTACCTGCTTACTCTCGTCATTCCTTGCTCTGCAATCAGCCTGCTTTCTCTCGTCACCCCTTCCTCTGCAATCTACCTTCTTACTCTCGTCTTTCCTTGCTCTGCAATCAGCCTGCTTTCTCTCGTCACCCCTTCCTCTGCAATCTACCTTCTTACTCTCGTCTTTCCTTGCTCTGCAATCAGCCTGCTTTCTCTCGTCACCCCTTCCTCTGCAATCTACCTGCTTACTCTCGTCATTCCTTGCTCTGCAATCAGCCTGCTTTCTCTCGTCACCCCTTCCTCTGCAATCTGTCTGCTTACTCTCGTCATTCCTTGCTCTGCAATCAGCCTGCTTTCTCTCGTCACCCCTTCCTCTGCAATCTACCTTCTTACTCTCGTCATTCCTTGCTCTGCAATCAGCCTGCTTTTTCTCGTCACCCCTTCCTCTGCAATCTACCTTCTTACTCTCGTCATTCCTTGCTCTGCAATCAGCCTGCTTTTTCTCGTCACCCCTTCCTCTGCAATCTACCTGCTTACTCTCGTCTTTCCTTGCTCTGCAATCAGCCTGCTTTCTCTCGTCACCCCTTCCTCTGCAATCTGTCTGCTTTCTCTCGTCACCACTTCCTCTGCAATCTACCTTCTTACTCTCGTCATTCCTTGGTCTGCAATCAGCCTGCTTTCTCTCGTCACCCCTTCCTCTGCAATCAGCCTGCTTTCTCTCGTCACCCCTTCCTCTGCAATCTACCTGCTTACTCTCGTCATTCCTTGCTCTGCAATCAGCCTGCTTTCTCTCGTCACCCCTTCCTCTGCAATCTGTCTGCTTTCTCTCGTCACCACTTCCTCTGCAATCTACCTTCTTACTCTCGTCATTCCTTGCTCTGCAATCAGCCTGCTTTCTCTAGTCACCCCTTCCTCTGCAATCAGCCTGCTTTCTCTCGTCACCCCTTCCTCTGCAATCTACCTTCTTACTCTCGTCATTCCTTGCTCTGCAATCAGCCTGCTTTCTCTCGTCATCCCTTCCTCTGCAATCAGCCTGCTTTCTCTCGTCACCCCTTCCTCTGCAATCTACCTTCTTACTCTCGTCATTCCTTGCTCTGCAATCAGCCTGCTTTCTCTCGTCACCCCTTCCTCTGCAATCTGTCTGCTTTCTCTCGTCACCACTTCCTCTGCAATCTGTCTGCTTTCTCTCGTCATCCCTTCCTCTGCAATCTGTCTGCTTTCTCTCGTCACCCCTTCCTCTGCAATCTACCTTACTCTCATAATCAGCCTGCTTTCTCTCGTCACAATCAGCCTGCTTTCTCTCGTCACCCCTTCCTCTGCAATCTGTCTGCTTTCTCTCGTCACCACTTCCTCTGCAATCTGTCTGCTTTCTCTCGTCATCCCTTCCTCTGCAATCTGTCTGCTTTCTCTCGTCACCCCTTCCTCTGCAATCTACCTTACTCTCAAAATTCACCCCTTCCTCTGCAATCTACCTGCTTACTCTCGTCATTCCTTGCTCTGCAATCAGCCTGCTTTCTCTCGTCACCCCTTCCTCTGCAATCTACCTTCTTACTCTCGTCTTTCCTTGCTCTGCAATCAACCTGCTTTCTCTCGTCACCCCTTCCTCTGCAATCTACCTGCTTACTCTCGTCATTGTTTTCTCTGCAATCTGCCAGCTTACTCTCTCGTCATCCCTTCCTCTGCAATCCGCCTGCTTTCTCTCTTCTCATCCCTTCCTCTGCAATCAGCCTGCTTTCTCTCATCACCCCTTCCTCTGCAATCTACCTGCTTACTCTCGTCATTCCTTGCTCTGCAATCAGCCTGCTTTCTCTCGTCACCCCTTCCTCTGCAATCTACCTTACTCTCGTCATTCCTTTCTCTGCAATCTGCCAGCTTACTCTCTCGTCATCCCTTCCTCTGCAATCCGCCTGCTTTTTCTCTTCTCATCCCTTCCTCTGCAATCAGCCTGCTTTCTCTCATCACCCCTTCCTCTGCCATCAACCTGCTTACTCTCGTCATTCCTTTCTCTGCAATCTGCCAGCTTACTCTCTCGTCATCCCTTCCTCTGCAATCCGTCTGCTTTCTCTCTTGTCAACCCTTCCTCTGCAATCAGCCTGCTTTCTCTCATCACCCCTTCCTCTGCAATCTACCAGCTTACTCTCGTCTTTCCTTGCTCTGCAATCAGCCTGCTTTCTCTCATCATCCCTTCCTCTGCAATCTACCTTCTTACTCTCGTCATTCCTTGCTCTGCAATCTGCCAGCTTACTCTCTCGTCATCCCTTCCTCTGCAATCCGCCTGCTTTCTCTCTTGTCAACCCTTCCTCTGCAATCAGCCTGCTTTCTCTCGTCACCCCTTCCTCTGCAATCTACCTGCTTACTCTCGTCATTCCTTTCTCTGCAATCTGCCAGCTTACTCTCTCGTCATCCCTTCCTCTGCAATCCGCCTGCTTTCTCTCTTCTCATCCCTTCCTCTGCAATCTGTCTGCTTTCTCTCGTCATCCCTTCCTCTGCAATCTACCTTCTTACTCTCGTCTTTCCTTGCTCTGCAATCAGCCTGCTTTCTCTCGTCACCCCTTCCTCTGCAATCTACCTGCTTACTCTCGTAATTACATTCTCTGCAATCAGCCTGCTTTCTCTCGTCACCCCTTCCTCTGCAATCTACCTGCTTACTCTCGTCATTCCTTTCTCTGCAATCAGCCTGCTTTCTCTCGTCACCCCTTCCTCTGCAATCTACCTGCTTACTCTCGTCTTTCCTTGCTCTGCAATCAGCCTGCTTTCTCTCGTCACCCCTTCCTCTGCAATCTACCTGCTTACTCTCGTAATTACATTCTCTGCAATCAGCCTGCTTTCTCTCGTCACCCCTTCCTCTGCAATCTACCTGCTTACTCTCGTCATTCCTTTCTCTGCAATCAGCCTGATTTCTCTCGTCACCCCTTCCTCTGCAATCTACCAGCTTACTCTCGTCTTTCCTTGCTCTGCAATCAGCCTGCTTTCTCTCATCATCCCTTCCTCTGCAATCTACCTTCTTACTCTCGTCATTCCTTGCTCTGCAATCAGCCTGCTTTCTCTCGTCACTCCTTCCTCTGCTATCCGCCTGCTTTCTCTCTTCTCATCCCTTCCTCTGCAATCTGTCTGCTTTCTCTCGTCACCCCTTCCTCTGCAATCTACCTGCTTACTCTCGTCATTCCTTGCTCTGCAATCAGCCTGCTTTCTCTCGTCACCCCTTCCTCTGCAATCTACCTTCTTACTCTCGTCTTTCCTTGCTCTGCAATCAGCCTGCTTTCTCTCGTCACCCCTTCCTCTGCAATCTACCTGCTTACTCTCGTCATTCCTTTCTCTGCAATCTGCCAGCTTACTCTCTCGTCATCCCTTCCTCTGCAATCCGCCTGCTTTCTCTCTTCTCATCCCTTCCTCTGCAATCAGCCTGCTTTCTCTCATCACCCCTTCCTCTGCAATCTACCTGCTTACTCTCGTCATTCCTTGCTCTGCAATCAGCCTGCTTTCTCTCGTCACCCCTTCCTCTGCAATCTACCTGCTTACTCTCGTCATTCCTTTCTCTGCAATCTGCCAGCTTACTCTCTCGTCATCCCTTCCTCTGCAATCCGCCTGCTTTTTCTCTTCTCATCCCTTCCTCTGCAATCAGCCTGCTTTCTCTCGTCACCCCTTCCTCTGCAATCAACCTGCTTACTCTCGTCATTCCTTTCTCTGCAATCTGCCAGCTTACTCTCTCGTCATCCCTTCCTCTGCAATCCGCCTGCTTTCTCTCTTGTCAACCCTTCCTCTGCAATCAGCCTGCTTTCTCTCCTCACCCCTTCCTCTGCAATCTACCAGCTTACTCTCGTCTTTCCTTGCTCTGCAATCAGCCTGCTTTCTCTCATCATCCCTTCCTCTGCAATCTACCTTCTTACTCTCGTCATTCCTTGCTCTGCAATCAGCCTGCTTTCTCTCGTCACCCCTTCCTCTGCAATCTGTCTGCTTACTCTCGTCATTCCTTTCTCTGCAATCTGCCAGCTTACTCTCTCGTCATCCCTTCCTCTGCAATCCGCCTGCTTTCTCTCTTCTCATCCCTTCCTCTGCAATCTGTCTGCTTTCTCTCGTCACCCCTTCCTCTGCAATCTACCTGCTTACTCTCGTAATTCCTTTCTCTGCAATCTGTCTGCTTTCTCTCGTCATCCCTTCCTCTGCAATCTGTCTGCTTTCTCTCGTCACCCCTTCCTCTGCAATCTGTCTGCTTTCTCTCGTCATCCCTTCCTCTGCAATCTGTCTGCTTTCTCTCGTCACCCCTTCCTCTGCAATCTACCTGCTTACTCTCGTAATTCCTTTCTCTGCAATCTGTCTGCTTTCTCTCGTCATCCCTTCCTCTGCAATCTGTCTGCTTTCTCTCGTCACCCCTTCCTCTGCAATCTTCCTGCTTTCTCTCGTCACCCCTTCCTCTGCAATCTACCTGCTTACTCTCGTAATTCCTTCCTCTGCAATCTACCTGCTTACTCTCGTAATTCCTTTCCCTGCAATCTGTCTGCTTTCTCTCGTCACCCCTTCCTCTGCAATCTTCCTACTTTCTCTCGTCACCCCTTCCTCTGCAATCTACCTGCTTACACTCGTAATTCCTTCCTCTGCAATCTGTCTGCTTTCTCTCGTCACCCCTTCCTCTGCAATCTACCTTCTTACTCTCGTCATTCCTTGCTCTGCAATCAGCCTGCTTTTTCTCGTCACCCCTTCCTCTGCAATCTACCTTCTTACTCTCGTCTTTCCTTGCTCTGCAATCAGCCTGCTTTCTCTCGTCACCCCTTCCTCTGCAATCTGTCTGCTTTCTCTCGTCACCCCTTCCTCTGCAATCTGTCTGCTTTCTCTCGTCACCCCTTCCTCTGCAATCTACCTGCTTACTCTCGTCTTTCCTTGCTCTGCAATCTGCCAGCTTTCTCTCGTCACCCCTTCCTCTGCAATCTACCTTCTTACTCTCGTCATTCCTTGCTCTGCAATCAGCCTGCTTTCTCTCGTCACCCCTTCCTCTGCAATCAGCCTGCTTTCTCTCGTCACCCCTTCCTCTGCAATCTACCTTCTTACTCTCGTCATTCCTTGCTCTGCAATCAGCCTGCTTTCTCTCGTCACCCCTTCCTCTGCAATCTACCTGCTTACTCTTGTCATTCCTTTCTCTGCAATCTGCCAGCTTACTCTCTCGTCATCCCTTCCTCTGCAATCCGCCTGCTTTCTCTCTTCTCATCCCTTCCTCTGCAATCAGCCTGCTTTCTTTCTTGTCAACCCTTCCTCTGCAATCTACCTTCTTACTCTCGTCATTCCTTGCTCTGCAATCAGCCTGCTTTCTCTCGTCACCCCTTCCTCTGCAATCAGCCTGCTTTTTCTCGTCACCCCTTCCTCTGCAATCTACCTTCTTACTCTCGTCTTTCCTTGCTCTGCAATCAGCCTGCTTTCTCTCGTCACCCCTTCCTCTGCAATCTACCTGCTTACTCTTGTCATTCCTTTCTCTGCAATCTGCCAGCTTACTCTCTCGTCATCCCTTCCTCTGCAATCCGCCTGCTTTCTCTCTTCTCATCCCTTCCTCTGCAATCAGCCTGCTTTCTCTCATCACCCCTTCCTCTGCAATCTACCTGCTTACTCTCGTCATTCCTTGCTCTGCAATCAGCCTGCTTTCTCTCGACACCCCTTCCTCTGCAATCTACCTGCTTACTCTCGTCATTCCTTTCTCTGCAATCTGCCAGCTTACTCTCTCGTCATCCCTTCCTCTGCAATCCGCCTGCTTTTTCTCTTCTCATCCCTTCCTCTGCAATCAGCCTGCTTTCTCTCGTCACCCCTTCCTCTGCAATCAACCTGCTTACTCTCGTCATTCCTTTCTCTGCAATCAGCCTGCTTTCTCTCGTCACCCCTTCCTCTGCAATCTACCTGCTTACTCTCGTCATTCCTTTCTCTGCAATCTGCCAGCTTACTCTCTCGTCATCCCTTCCTCTGCTATCCGCCTGCTTTCTCTCTTCTCATCCCTTCCTCTGCAATCTGTCTGCTTTCTCTCGTCACCCCTTCCTCTGCAATCTACCTGCTTACTCTCGTCATTCCTTGCTCTGCAATCAGCCTGCTTTCTCTCGTCACCCCTTCCTCTGCAATCTACCTTCTTACTCTCGTCTTTCCTTGCTCTGCAATCAGCCTGCTTTCTCTCGTCACCCCTTCCTCTGCAATCTACCTGCTTACTCTCGTCATTGTTTTCTCTGCAATCTGCCAGCTTACTCTCTCATCATCCCTTCCTCTGCAATCCGCCTGCTTTCTCTCTTCTCATCCCTTCCTCTGCAATCAGCCTGCTTTCTCTCATCACCCCTTCCTCTGCAATCTACCTGCTTACTCTCGTCATTCCTTGCTCTGCAATCAGCCTGCTTTCTCTCGTCACCCCTTCCTCTGCAATCTACCTGCTTACTCTCGTCATTCCTTTCTCTGCAATCTGCCAGCTTACTCTCTCGTCATCCCTTCCTCTGCAATCCGCCTGCTTTTTCTCTTCTCATCCCTTCCTCTGCAATCAGCCTGCTTCCTCTCGTCACCCCTTCCTCTGCAATCAACCTGCTTACTCTCGTCATTCCTTTCTCTGCAATCTGCCAGCTTACTCTCTCGTCATCCCTTCCTCTGCAATCCGCCTGCTTTCTCTCTTGTCAACCCTTCCTCTGCAATCAGCCTGCTTTCTCTCATCACCCCTTCCTCTGCAATCTACCAGCTTACTCTCGTCTTTCCTTGCTCTGCAATCAGCCTGCTTTCTCTCATCATCCCTTCCTCTGCAATCTACCTTCTTACTCTCGTCATTCCTTGCTCTGCAATCAACCTGCTTTCTCTCGTCACCCCTTCCTCTGCAATCTACCTGCTTACTCTCGTCATTCCTTTCTCTGCAATCTGCCAGCTTACTCTCTCGTCATCCCTTCCTCTGCAATCCGCCTGCTTTCTCTCTTCTCATCCCTTCCTCTGCAATCAGCCTGCTTTCTCTCGTCACCCGTTCCTCTGCAATCTACCTGCTTACTCTCGTCATTCCTTTCTCTGCAATCTGCCAGCTTACTCTCTCGTCATCCCTTCCTCTGCAATCCGCCTGCTTTCTCTCTTCTCATCCCTTCCTCTGCAATCAGCCTGCTTTCTCTCGTCACCCCTTCCTCTGCAATCTACCTGCTTACTCTCGTCATTCCTTTCTCTGCAATCAGCCTGCTTTCTCTCGTCACCCCTTCCTCTGCAATCTACCTGCTTACTCTCGTCTTTCCTTGCTCTGCAATCAGCCTGCTTTCTCTCGTCACCCCTTCCTCTGCAATCTACCTGCTTACTCTCATCTTTCCTTGCTCTGCAATCTGTCTGCTTTCTCTCGTCACCCCTTCCTCTGCAATCTACCTGCTTACTCTCGTCATTCCTTGCTCTGCAATCAGCCTGCTTTCTCTCGTCACCCCTTCCTCTGCAATCTACCTGCTTACTCTCGTCATTCCTTTCTCTGCAATCTGCCAGCTTACTCTCTCGTCATCCCTTCCTCTGCAATCCGCCTGCTTTCTCTCTTCTCATCCCTTCCTCTGCAATCTGTCTGCTTTCTCTCGTCACCCCTTCCTCTGCAATCTACCTGCTTACTCTCGTCATTCCTTTCTCTGCAATCAGCCTGCTTTCTCTCGTCACCCCTTCCTCTGCAATCTACCTGCTTACTCTCGTCTTTCCTTGCTCTGCAATCAGCCTGCTTTCTCTCGTCACCCCTTCCTCTGCAATCTACCTGCTTACTCTCATCTTTCCTTGCTCTGCAATCTGTCTGCTTTCTCTCATCACCCCTTCCTCTGCAATCTACCTGCTTACTCTCGTCATTCCTTGCTCTGCAATCAGCCTGCTTTCTTTCGTCACCCCTTCCTCTGCAATCTACCTGCTTACTCTCGTCATTCCTTTCTCTGCAATCCGCCTGCTTTCTCTCTTCTCATCCCTTCCTCTGCAATCTGTCTGCTTTCTCTCGTCTTTCCTTGCTCTGCAATCAGCCTGCTTTCTCTCGTCACCCCTTCCTCTGCAATCTACCTTCTTACTCTCGTCATTCCTTGCTCTGCAATCAGCCTGCTTTCTCTCGTCACCCCTTCCTCTGCAATCTACCTGCTTACTCTCGTAATTACATTCTCTGCAATCAGCCTGCTTTCTCTCGTCACCCCTTCCTCTGCAATCTCCCTGCTTACTCTCATCATTCCTTTCTCTGCAATCAGCCTGCTTTCTCTCGTCACCCCTTCCTCTGCAATCTACCTGCTTACTCTCGTAATTACATTCTCTGCAATCAGCCTGCTTTCTCTCGTCACCCCTTCCTCTGCAATCTACCTGCTTACTCTCGTAATTACATTCTCTGCAATCCGCCTGCTTTCTCTCTTCTCATCCCTTCCTCTGCAATCAGCCTGCTTACTCTCGTCACCCCTTCCTCTGCAATCTACCTTCTTACTCTCGTAATTCCTTTCTCTGCAATCTGTCTGCTTTCTCTCGTCATCCCTTCCTCTGCAATCTGTCTGCTTTCTCTCGTCACCCCTTCCTCTGCAATCTTCCTGCTTACTCTCGTAATTCCTTTCTCTGCAATCTGTCTGCTTTCTCTCGTCATCCCTTCCTCTGCAATCTACCTGCTTACTCTCGTCACCCCTTCCTCTGCAATCTACCTTTTTACTCTCGTAATTCCTTTCTCTGCAATCTGTCTGCTTTCTCTCGTCATCCCTTCCTCTGCAATCTGTCTGCTTTCTCTCGTCACCCCTTCCTCTGCAATCTTCCTGCTTACTCTCGTAATTCCTTTCTCTGCAATCTTTCTGCTTTCTCTCGTCATCCCTTCCTCTGCAATCTGTCTGCTTTCTCTCATCACCCCTTCCTCTGCAATCTACCTGCTTACTCTCGTAATTCCTTTCTCTGCAATCTGCCTGCTTTCTCTCGTCATCCCTTCCTCTGCAATCTGTCTGCTTTCTCTCGTCACCCCTTCCTCTGCAATCTACCTGCTTACTCTCGTAATTCCTTTCTCTGCAATCTGTCTGCTTTCTCTCGTCACCCCTTCCTCTGCAATCTTCCTGCTTTCTCTCATCACCCCTTCCTCTGCAATCTACCTGCTTACTCTCGTAATTCCTTTCTCTGCAATCTGTCTGCTTTCTCTCGTCATCCCTTCCTCTGCAATCTTCCTGCTTTCTCTCGTCACCCCTTCCTCTGCAATCTACCTGCTTACTCTTGTAATTCCTTTCTCTGCAATCAGCCTGCTTTCTCTCGTCATCCCTTCCTCTGCAATCTGTCTGCTTTCTCTCGTCACCCCTTCCTCTGCAATCTACCTTCTTACTCTCGTAATTCCTTTCTCTGAAATCTGTCTGCTTTCTCTCGTCATCCCTTCCTCTGCAATCTGTCTGCTTTCTCTCGTCACCCCTTCCTCTGCAATCTACCTTCTTACTCTCGTCTTTCCTTGCTCTGCAATCAGCCTGCTTTCTCTCGTCACCCCTTCCTCTGCAATCTGTCTGCTTTCTCTCGTCACCCCTTCCTCTGCAATCTGTCTGCTTTCTCTCGTCACCACTTCCTCTGCAATCTGTCTGCTTTCTCTCGTCATCCCTTTCTCTGCAATCTGTCTGCTTTCTCTCGTCACCCCTTCCTCTGCAATCTACCTGCTTACTCTCGTAATTCCTTTCTCTGCAATCTGTCTGCTTTCTCTCGTCATCCCTTCCTCTGCAATCTGTCTGCTTTCTCTCGTCACCCCTTCCTCTGCAATCTGTCTGCTTTCTCTCGTCATCCCTTCCTCTGCAATCTGTCTGCTTTCTCTCGTCACCCCTTCCTCTGCAATCTGTCTGCTTTCTCTCGTCATCCCTTCCTCTGCAATCTGTCTGCTTTCTCTCGTCACCCCTTCCTCTGCAATCTACCTGCTTACTCTCGTAATTCCTTTCTCTGCAATCTGTCTGCTTTCTCTCGTCACCCCTTCCTCTGCAATCTGTCTGCTTTCTCTCGTCACCACTTCCTCTGCAATCTGTCTGCTTTCTCTCGTCACCCCTTCCTCTGCAATCTACCTGCTTACTCTCGTAATTCCTTTCTCTGCAATCTGCCAGCTTACTCTCTCGTCATCCCTTCCTCTGCTATCCGCCTGCTTTCTCTCTTCTCATCCCTTCCTCTGCAATCTGTCTGCTTTCTCTCGTCACCCCTTCCTCTGCAATCTACCTGCTTACTCTCGTCATTCCTTGCTCTGCAATCAGCCTGCTTTCTCTCGTCACCCCTTCCTCTGCAATCTACCTGCTTACTCTCGTCATTCCTTGCTCTGCAATCAGCCTGCTTTCTCTCGTCACCCCTTCCTCTGCAATCTACCTTCTTACTCTCGTCTTTCCTTGCTCTGCAATCAGCCTGCTTTCTCTCGTCACCCCTTCCTCTGCAATCTACCTTCTTACTCTCGTCTTTCCTTGCTCTGCAATCAGCCTGCTTTCTCTCGTCACCCCTTCCTCTGCAATCTACCTGCTTACTCTCGTCATTCCTTGCTCTGCAATCAGCCTGCTTTCTCTCGTCACCCCTTCCTCTGCAATCTACCTGCTTACTCTCGTCTTTCCTTGCTCTGCAATCAGCCTGCTTTCTCTCGTCACCCCTTCCTCTGCAATCTACCTGCTTACTCTCATCTTTCCTTGCTCTGCAATCTGTCTGCTTTCTCTCATCACCCCTTCCTCTGCAATCTACCTGCTTACTCTCGTCATTCCTTGCTCTGCAATCAGCCTGCTTTCTCTCGTCACCCCTTCCTCTGCAATCTACCTGCTTACTCTCGTCATTCCTTTCTCTGCAATCTGCCAGCTTACTCTCTCGTCATCCCTTCCTCTGCAATCCGCCTGCTTTCTCTCTTCTCATCCCTTCCTCTGCAATCTGTCTGCTTTCTCTCGTCACCCCTTCCTCTGCAATCTACCAGCTTACTCTCGTCTTTCCTTGCTCTGCAATCAGCCTGCTTTCTCTCGTCACCCCTTCCTCTGCAATCTACCTTCTTACTCTCGTCATTCCTTGCTCTGCAATCAGCCTGCTTTCTCTCGTCACCCCTTCCTCTGCAATCTACCTGCTTACTCTCGTAATTACATTCTCTGCAATCAGCCTGCTTTCTCTCGTCACCCCTTCCGCTGCAATCTCCCTGCTTACTCTCATCATTCCTTTCTCTGCAATCAGCCTGCTTTCTCTCGTCACCCCTTCCTCTGCAATCTACCTGCTTACTCTCGTAATTACATTCTCTGCAATCAGCCTGCTTTCTCTCGTCACCCCTTCCTCTGCAATCTACCTGCTTACTCTCGTAATTACATTCTCTGCAATCCGCCTGCTTTCTCTCTTCTCATCCCTTCCTCTGCAATCAGCCTGCTTACTCTCGTCACCCCTTCCTCTGCAATCTACCTTCTTACTCTCGTAATTCCTTTCTCTGCAATCTGTCTGCTTTCTCTCGTCATCCCTTCCTCTGCAATCTGTCTGCTTTCTCTCGTCACCCCTTCCTCTGCAATCTTCCTGCTTACTCTCGTAATTCCTTTCTCTGCAATCTGTCTGCTTTCTCTCGTCATCCCTTCCTCTGCAATCTACCTGCTTACTCTCGTCACCCCTTCCTCTGCAATCTACCTTCTTACTCTCGTAATTCCTTTCTCTGCAATCTGTCTGCTTTCTCTCGTCATCCCTTCCTCTGCAATCTGTCTGCTTTCTCTCGTCACCCCTTCCTCTGCAATCTTCCTGCTTACTCTCGTAATTCCTTTCTCTGCAATCTTTCTGCTTTCTCTCGTCATCCCTTCCTCTGCAATCTGTCTGCTTTCTCTCATCACCCCTTCCTCTGCAATCTACCTGCTTACTCTCGTAATTCCTTTCTCTGCAATCTGCCTGCTTTCTCTCGTCATCCCTTCCTCTGCAATCTGTCTGCTTTCTCTCGTCACCCCTTCCTCTGCAATCTACCTGCTTACTCTCGTAATTCCTTTCTCTGCAATCTGTCTGCTTTCTCTCGTCACCCCTTCCTCTGCAATCTTCCTGCTTTCTCTCATCACCCCTTCCTCTGCAATCTACCTGCTTACTCTCGTAATTCCTTTCTCTGCAATCTGTCTGCTTTCTCTCGTCATCCCTTCCTCTGCAATCTTCCTGCTTTCTCTCGTCACCCCTTCCTCTGCAATCTACCTGCTTACTCTTGTAATTCCTTTCTCTGCAATCAGCCTGCTTTCTCTCGTCATCCCTTCCTCTGCAATCTGTCTGCTTTCTCTCGTCACCCCTTCCTCTGCAATCTACCTTCTTACTCTCGTAATTCCTTTCTCTGAAATCTGTCTGCTTTCTCTCGTCATCCCTTCCTCTGCAATCTGTCTGCTTTCTCTCGTCACCCCTTCCTCTGCAATCTACCTTCTTACTCTCGTCTTTCCTTGCTCTGCAATCAGCCTGCTTTCTCTCGTCACCCCTTCCTCTGCAATCTGTCTGCTTTCTCTCGTCACCCCTTCCTCTGCAATCTGTCTGCTTTCTCTCGTCACCACTTCCTCTGCAATCTGTCTGCTTTCTCTCGTCATCCCTTTCTCTGCAATCTGTCTGCTTTCTCTCGTCACCCCTTCCTCTGCAATCTACCTGCTTACTCTCGTAATTCCTTTCTCTGCAATCTGTCTGCTTTCTCTCGTCATCCCTTCCTCTGCAATCTGTCTGCTTTCTCTCGTCACCCCTTCCTCTGCAATCTGTCTGCTTTCTCTCGTCATCCCTTCCTCTGCAATCTGTCTGCTTTCTCTCGTCACCCCTTCCTCTGCAATCTACCTGCTTACTCTCGTAATTCCTTTCTCTGCAATCTGTCTGCTTTCTCTCGTCATCCCTTCCTCTGCAATCTGTCTGCTTTCTCTCGTCACCCCTTCCTCTGCAATCTGTCTGCTTTCTCTCGTCATCCCTTCCTCTGCAATCTGTCTGCTTTCTCTCGTCACCCCTTCCTCTGCAATCTACCTGCTTACTCTCGTAATTCCTTTCTCTGCAATCTGTCTGCTTTCTCTCGTCACCCCTTCCTCTGCAATCTGTCTGCTTTCTCTCGTCACCACTTCCTCTGCAATCTGTCTGCTTTCTCTCGTCACCCCTTCCTCTGCAATCTACCTGCTTACTCTCGTAATTCCTTTCTCTGCAATCTGCCAGCTTACTCTCTCGTCATCCCTTCCTCTGCTATCCGCCTGCTTTCTCTCTTCTCATCCCTTCCTCTGCAATCTGTCTGCTTTCTCTCGTCACCCCTTCCTCTGCAATCTACCTGCTTACTCTCGTCATTCCTTGCTCTGCAATCAGCCTGCTTTCTCTCGTCACCCCTTCCTCTGCAATCTACCTGCTTACTCTCGTCATTCCTTGCTCTGCAATCAGCCTGCTTTCTCTCGTCACCCCTTCCTCTGCAATCTACCTTCTTACTCTCGTCTTTCCTTGCTCTGCAATCAGCCTGCTTTCTCTCGTCACCCCTTCCTCTGCAATCTACCTTCTTACTCTCGTCTTTCCTTGCTCTGCAATCAGCCTGCTTTCTCTCGTCACCCCTTCCTCTGCAATCTACCTGCTTACTCTCGTCATTCCTTGCTCTGCAATCAGCCTGCTTTCTCTCGTCACCCCTTCCTCTGCAATCTGTCTGCTTACTCTCGTCATTCCTTGCTCTGCAATCAGCCTGCTTTCTCTCGTCACCCCTTCCTCTGCAATCTACCTTCTTACTCTCGTCATTCCTTGCTCTGCAATCAGCCTGCTTTTTCTCGTCACCCCTTCCTCTGCAATCTACCTTCTTACTCTCGTCATTCCTTGCTCTGCAATCAGCCTGCTTTTTCTCGTCACCCCTTCCTCTGCAATCTACCTGCTTACTCTCGTCTTTCCTTGCTCTGCAATCAGCCTGCTTTCTCTCGTCACCCCTTCCTCTGCAATCTGTCTGCTTTCTCTCGTCACCACTTCCTCTGCAATCTACCTTCTTACTCTCGTCATTCCTTGGTCTGCAATCAGCCTGCTTTCTCTCGTCACCCCTTCCTCTGCAATCAGCCTGCTTTCTCTCGTCACCCCTTCCTCTGCAATCTACCTGCTTACTCTCGTCATTCCTTGCTCTGCAATCAGCCTGCTTTCTCTCGTCACCCCTTCCTCTGCAATCTGTCTGCTTTCTCTCGTCACCACTTCCTCTGCAATCTACCTTCTTACTCTCGTCATTCCTTGCTCTGCAATCAGCCTGCTTTCTCTCGTCACCCCTTCCTCTGCAATCAGCCTGCTTTCTCTCGTCACCCCTTCCTCTGCAATCTACCTTCTTACTCTCGTCATTCCTTGCTCTGCAATCAGCCTGCTTTCTCTCGTCATCCCTTCCTCTGCAATCAGCCTGCTTTCTCTCGTCACCCCTTCCTCTGCAATCTACCTTCTTACTCTAGTCATTCCTTGCTCTGCAATCAGCCTGCTTTCTCTCGTCACCCCTTCCTCTGCAATCTGTCTGCTTTCTCTCGTCACCACTTCCTCTGCAATCTGTCTGCTTTCTCTCGTCATCCCTTCCTCTGCAATCTGTCTGCTTTCTCTCGTCACCCCTTCCTCTGCAATCTACCTTACTCTCATAATCAGCCTGCTTTCTCTCGTCACAATCAGCCTGCTTTCTCTCGTCACCCCTTCCTCTGCAATCTGTCTGCTTTCTCTCGTCACCACTTCCTCTGCAATCTGTCTGCTTTCTCTCGTCATCCCTTCCTCTGCAATCTGTCTGCTTTCTCTCGTCACCCCTTCCTCTGCAATCTACCTTACTCTCAAAATTCACCCCTTCCTCTGCAATCTACCTGCTTACTCTCGTCATTCCTTGCTCTGCAATCAGCCTGCTTTCTCTCGTCACCCCTTCCTCTGCAATCTACCTTCTTACTCTCGTCTTTCCTTGCTCTGCAATCAACCTGCTTTCTCTCGTCACCCCTTCCTCTGCAATCTACCTGCTTACTCTCGTCATTGTTTTCTCTGCAATCTGCCAGCTTACTCTCTCGTCATCCCTTCCTCTGCAATCCGCCTGCTTTCTCTCTTCTCATCCCTTCCTCTGCAATCAGCCTGCTTTCTCTCATCACCCCTTCCTCTGCAATCTACCTGCTTACTCTCGTCATTCCTTGCTCTGCAATCAGCCTGCTTTCTCTCGTCACCCCTTCCTCTGCAATCTACCTTACTCTCGTCATTCCTTTCTCTGCAATCTGCCAGCTTACTCTCTCGTCATCCCTTCCTCTGCAATCCGCCTGCTTTTTCTCTTCTCATCCCTTCCTCTGCAATCAGCCTGCTTTCTCTCATCACCCCTTCCTCTGCCATCAACCTGCTTACTCTCGTCATTCCTTTCTCTGCAATCTGCCAGCTTACTCTCTCGTCATCCCTTCCTCTGCAATCCGCCTGCTTTCTCTCTTGTCAACCCTTCCTCTGCAATCAGCCTGCTTTCTCTCATCACCCCTTCCTCTGCAATCTACCAGCTTACTCTCGTCTTTCCTTGCTCTGCAATCAGCCTGCTTTCTCTCATCATCCCTTCCTCTGCAATCTACCTTCTTACTCTCGTCATTCCTTGCTCTGCAATCAGCCTGCTTTCTCTCGTCACCCCTTCCTCTGCAATCTACCTGCTTACTCTCGTCATTCCTTTCTCTGCAATCTGCCAGCTTACTCTCTCGTCATCCCTTCCTCTGCAATCCGCCTGCTTTCTCTCTTCTCATCCCTTCCTCTGCAATCTGTCTGCTTTCTCTCGTCATCCCTTCCTCTGCAATCTACCTTCTTACTCTCGTCTTTCCTTGCTCTGCAATCAGCCTGCTTTCTCTCGTCACCCCTTCCTCTGCAATCTACCTGCTTACTCTCGTAATTACATTCTCTGCAATCAGCCTGCTTTCTCTCGTCACCCCTTCCTCTGCAATCTACCTGCTTACTCTCGTCATTCCTTTCTCTGCAATCAGCCTGCTTTCTCTCGTCACCCCTTCCTCTGCAATCTACCTGCTTACTCTCGTCTTTCCTTGCTCTGCAATCAGCCTGCTTTCTCTCGTCACCCCTTCCTCTGCAATCTACCTGCTTACTCTCGTAATTACATTCTCTGCAATCAGCCTGCTTTCTCTCGTCACCCCTTCCTCTGCAATCTACCTGCTTACTCTCGTCATTCCTTTCTCTGCAATCAGCCTGATTTCTCTCGTCACCCCTTCCTCTGCAATCTACCAGCTTACTCTCGTCTTTCCTTGCTCTGCAATCAGCCTGCTTTCTCTCATCATCCCTTCCTCTGCAATCTACCTTCTTACTCTCGTCATTCCTTGCTCTGCAATCAGCCTGCTTTCTCTCGTCACTCCTTCCTCTGCTATCCGCCTGCTTTCTCTCTTCTCATCCCTTCCTCTGCAATCTGTCTGCTTTCTCTCGTCACCCCTTCCTCTGCAATCTACCTGCTTACTCTCGTCATTCCTTGCTCTGCAATCAGCCTGCTTTCTCTCGTCACCCCTTCCTCTGCAATCTACCTTCTTACTCTCGTCTTTCCTTGCTCTGCAATCAGCCTGCTTTCTCTCGTCACCCCTTCCTCTGCAATCTACCTGCTTACTCTCGTCATTCCTTTCTCTGCAATCTGCCAGCTTACTCTCTCGTCATCCCTTCCTCTGCAATCCGCCTGCTTTCTCTCTTCTCATCCCTTCCTCTGCAATCAGCCTGCTTTCTCTCATCACCCCTTCCTCTGCAATCTACCTGCTTACTCTCGTCATTCCTTGCTCTGCAATCAGCCTGCTTTCTCTCGTCACCCCTTCCTCTGCAATCTACCTGCTTACTCTCGTCATTCCTTTCTCTGCAATCTGCCAGCTTACTCTCTCGTCATCCCTTCCTCTGCAATCCGCCTGCTTTTTCTCTTCTCATCCCTTCCTCTGCAATCAGCCTGCTTTCTCTCGTCACCCCTTCCTCTGCAATCAACCTGCTTACTCTCGTCATTCCTTTCTCTGCAATCTGCCAGCTTACTCTCTCGTCATCCCTTCCTCTGCAATCCGCCTGCTTTCTCTCTTGTCAACCCTTCCTCTGCAATCAGCCTGCTTTCTCTCCTCACCCCTTCCTCTGCAATCTACCAGCTTACTCTCGTCTTTCCTTGCTCTGCAATCAGCCTGCTTTCTCTCATCATCCCTTCCTCTGCAATCTACCTTCTTACTCTCGTCATTCCTTGCTCTGCAATCAGCCTGCTTTCTCTCGTCACCCCTTCCTCTGCAATCTGTCTGCTTACTCTCGTCATTCCTTTCTCTGCAATCTGCCAGCTTACTCTCTCGTCATCCCTTCCTCTGCAATCCGCCTGCTTTCTCTCTTCTCATCCCTTCCTCTGCAATCTGTCTGCTTTCTCTCGTCACCCCTTCCTCTGCAATCTACCTGCTTACTCTCGTAATTCCTTTCTCTGCAATCTGTCTGCTTTCTCTCGTCATCCCTTCCTCTGCAATCTGTCTGCTTTCTCTCGTCACCCCTTCCTCTGCAATCTGTCTGCTTTCTCTCGTCATCCCTTCCTCTGCAATCTGTCTGCTTTCTCTCGTCACCCCTTCCTCTGCAATCTACCTGCTTACTCTCGTAATTCCTTTCTCTGCAATCTGTCTGCTTTCTCTCGTCATCCCTTCCTCTGCAATCTGTCTGCTTTCTCTCGTCACCCCTTCCTCTGCAATCTTCCTGCTTTCTCTCGTCACCCCTTCCTCTGCAATCTACCTGCTTACTCTCGTAATTCCTTCCTCTGCAATCTACCTGCTTACTCTCGTAATTCCTTTCCCTGCAATCTGTCTGCTTTCTCTCGTCACCCCTTCCTCTGCAATCTTCCTGCTTTCTCTCGTCACCCCTTCCTCTGCAATCTACCTGCTTACTCTCGTAATTCCTTCCTCTGCAATCTGTCTGCTTTCTCTCGTCACCCCTTCCTCTGCAATCTACCTTCTTACTCTCGTCATTCCTTGCTCTGCAATCAGCCTGCTTTTTCTCGTCACCCCTTCCTCTGCAATCTACCTTCTTACTCTCGTCTTTCCTTGCTCTGCAATCAGCCTGCTTTCTCTCGTCACCCCTTCCTCTGCAATCTGTCTGCTTTCTCTCGTCACCCCTTCCTCTGCAATCTGTCTGCTTTCTCTCGTCACCCCTTCCTCTGCAATCTACCTGCTTACTCTCGTCTTTCCTTGCTCTGCAATCTGCCAGCTTTCTCTCGTCACCCCTTCCTCTGCAATCTACCTTCTTACTCTCGTCATTCCTTGCTCTGCAATCAGCCTGCTTTCTCTCGTCACCCCTTCCTCTGCAATCAGCCTGCTTTCTCTCGTCACCCCTTCCTCTGCAATCTACCTTCTTACTCTTGTCATTCCTTGCTCTGCAATCAGCCTGCTTTTTCTCGTCACCCCTTCCTCTGCAATCTACCTTCTTACTCTCGTCTTTCCTTGCTCTGCAATCAGCCTGCTTTCTCTCGTCACCCCTTCCTCTGCAATCTACCTGCTTACTCTTGTCATTCCTTTCTCTGCAATCTGCCAGCTTACTCTCTCGTCATCCCTTCCTCTGCAATCCGCCTGCTTTCTCTCTTCTCATCCCTTCCTCTGCAATCTGTCTGCTTTCTCTCGTCACCCCTTCCTCTGCAATCTACCAGCTTACTCTCGTCTTTCCTTGCTCTGCAATCAGCCTGCTTTCTCTCGTCACCCCTTCCTCTGCAATCTACCTTCTTACTCTCGTCATTCCTTGCTCTGCAATCAGCCTGCTTTCTCTCGTCACCCCTTCCTCTGCAATCTACCTGCTTACTCTCGTAATTACATTCTCTGCAATCAGCCTGCTTTCTCTCGTCACCCCTTCCTCTGCAATCTCCCTGCTTACTCTCATCATTCCTTTCTCTGCAATCAGCCTGCTTTCTCTCGTCACCCCTTCCTCTGCAATCTACCTGCTTACTCTCGTAATTACATTCTCTGCAATCAGCCTGCTTTCTCTCGTCACCCCTTCCTCTGCAATCTACCTGCTTACTCTCGTAATTACATTCTCTGCAATCCGCCTGCTTTCTCTCTTCTCATCCCTTCCTCTGCAATCAGCCTGCTTACTCTCGTCACCCCTTCCTCTGCAATCTACCTTCTTACTCTCGTAATTCCTTTCTCTGCAATCTGTCTGCTTTCTCTCGTCATCCCTTCCTCTGCAATCTGTCTGCTTTCTCTCGTCACCCCTTCCTCTGCAATCTTCCTGCTTACTCTCGTAATTCCTTTCTCTGCAATCTGTCTGCTTTCTCTCGTCATCCCTTCCTCTGCAATCTACCTGCTTACTCTCGTCACCCCTTCCTCTGCAATCTACCTTCTTACTCTCGTAATTCCTTTCTCTGCAATCTGTCTGCTTTCTCTCGTCATCCCTTCCTCTGCAATCTGTCTGCTTTCTCTCGTCACCCCTTCCTCTGCAATCTTCCTGCTTACTCTCGTAATTCCTTTCTCTGCAATCTTTCTGCTTTCTCTCGTCATCCCTTCCTCTGCAATCTGTCTGCTTTCTCTCATCACCCCTTCCTCTGCAATCTACCTGCTTACTCTCGTAATTCCTTTCTCTGCAATCTGCCTGCTTTCTCTCGTCATCCCTTCCTCTGCAATCTGTCTGCTTTCTCTCGTCACCCCTTCCTCTGCAATCTACCTGCTTACTCTCGTAATTCCTTTCTCTGCAATCTGTCTGCTTTCTCTCGTCACCCCTTCCTCTGCAATCTTCCTGCTTTCTCTCATCACCCCTTCCTCTGCAATCTACCTGCTTACTCTCGTAATTCCTTTCTCTGCAATCTGTCTGCTTTCTCTCGTCATCCCTTCCTCTGCAATCTTCCTGCTTTCTCTCGTCACCCCTTCCTCTGCAATCTACCTGCTTACTCTTGTAATTCCTTTCTCTGCAATCAGCCTGCTTTCTCTCGTCATCCCTTCCTCTGCAATCTGTCTGCTTTCTCTCGTCACCCCTTCCTCTGCAATCTACCTTCTTACTCTCGTAATTCCTTTCTCTGAAATCTGTCTGCTTTCTCTCGTCATCCCTTCCTCTGCAATCTGTCTGCTTTCTCTCGTCACCCCTTCCTCTGCAATCTACCTTCTTACTCTCGTCTTTCCTTGCTCTGCAATCAGCCTGCTTTCTCTCGTCACCCCTTCCTCTGCAATCTGTCTGCTTTCTCTCGTCACCCCTTCCTCTGCAATCTGTCTGCTTTCTCTCGTCACCACTTCCTCTGCAATCTGTCTGCTTTCTCTCGTCATCCCTTTCTCTGCAATCTGTCTGCTTTCTCTCGTCACCCCTTCCTCTGCAATCTACCTGCTTACTCTCGTAATTCCTTTCTCTGCAATCTGTCTGCTTTCTCTCGTCATCCCTTCCTCTGCAATCTGTCTGCTTTCTCTCGTCACCCCTTCCTCTGCAATCTGTCTGCTTTCTCTCGTCATCCCTTCCTCTGCAATCTGTCTGCTTTCTCTCGTCACCCCTTCCTCTGCAATCTACCTGCTTACTCTCGTAATTCCTTTCTCTGCAATCTGTCTGCTTTCTCTCGTCATCCCTTCCTCTGCAATCTGTCTGCTTTCTCTCGTCACCCCTTCCTCTGCAATCTGTCTGCTTTCTCTCGTCATCCCTTCCTCTGCAATCTGTCTGCTTTCTCTCGTCACCCCTTCCTCTGCAATCTACCTGCTTACTCTCGTAATTCCTTTCTCTGCAATCTGTCTGCTTTCTCTCGTCACCCCTTCCTCTGCAATCTGTCTGCTTTCTCTCGTCACCACTTCCTCTGCAATCTGTCTGCTTTCTCTCGTCACCCCTTCCTCTGCAATCTACCTGCTTACTCTCGTAATTCCTTTCTCTGCAATCTGCCAGCTTACTCTCTCGTCATCCCTTCCTCTGCTATCCGCCTGCTTTCTCTCTTCTCATCCCTTCCTCTGCAATCTGTCTGCTTTCTCTCGTCACCCCTTCCTCTGCAATCTACCTGCTTACTCTCGTCATTCCTTGCTCTGCAATCAGCCTGCTTTCTCTCGTCACCCCTTCCTCTGCAATCTACCTGCTTACTCTCGTCATTCCTTGCTCTGCAATCAGCCTGCTTTCTCTCGTCACCCCTTCCTCTGCAATCTACCTTCTTACTCTCGTCTTTCCTTGCTCTGCAATCAGCCTGCTTTCTCTCGTCACCCCTTCCTCTGCAATCTACCTTCTTACTCTCGTCTTTCCTTGCTCTGCAATCAGCCTGCTTTCTCTCGTCACCCCTTCCTCTGCAATCTACCTGCTTACTCTCGTCATTCCTTGCTCTGCAATCAGCCTGCTTTCTCTCGTCACCCCTTCCTCTGCAATCTGTCTGCTTACTCTCGTCATTCCTTGCTCTGCAATCAGCCTGCTTTCTCTCGTCACCCCTTCCTCTGCAATCTACCTTCTTACTCTCGTCATTCCTTGCTCTGCAATCAGCCTGCTTTTTCTCGTCACCCCTTCCTCTGCAATCTACCTTCTTACTCTCGTCATTCCTTGCTCTGCAATCAGCCTGCTTTTTCTCGTCACCCCTTCCTCTGCAATCTACCTGCTTACTCTCGTCTTTCCTTGCTCTGCAATCAGCCTGCTTTCTCTCGTCACCCCTTCCTCTGCAATCTGTCTGCTTTCTCTCGTCACCACTTCCTCTGCAATCTACCTTCTTACTCTCGTCATTCCTTGGTCTGCAATCAGCCTGCTTTCTCTCGTCACCCCTTCCTCTGCAATCAGCCTGCTTTCTCTCGTCACCCCTTCCTCTGCAATCTACCTGCTTACTCTCGTCATTCCTTGCTCTGCAATCAGCCTGCTTTCTCTCGTCACCCCTTCCTCTGCAATCTGTCTGCTTTCTCTCGTCACCACTTCCTCTGCAATCTACCTTCTTACTCTCGTCATTCCTTGCTCTGCAATCAGCCTGCTTTCTCTCGTCACCCCTTCCTCTGCAATCAGCCTGCTTTCTCTCGTCACCCCTTCCTCTGCAATCTACCTTCTTACTCTCGTCATTCCTTGCTCTGCAATCAGCCTGCTTTCTCTCGTCATCCCTTCCTCTGCAATCAGCCTGCTTTCTCTCGTCACCCCTTCCTCTGCAATCTACCTTCTTACTCTAGTCATTCCTTGCTCTGCAATCAGCCTGCTTTCTCTCGTCACCCCTTCCTCTGCAATCTGTCTGCTTTCTCTCGTCACCACTTCCTCTGCAATCTGTCTGCTTTCTCTCGTCATCCCTTCCTCTGCAATCTGTCTGCTTTCTCTCGTCACCCCTTCCTCTGCAATCTACCTTACTCTCATAATCAGCCTGCTTTCTCTCGTCACAATCAGCCTGCTTTCTCTCGTCACCCCTTCCTCTGCAATCTGTCTGCTTTCTCTCGTCACCACTTCCTCTGCAATCTGTCTGCTTTCTCTCGTCATCCCTTCCTCTGCAATCTGTCTGCTTTCTCTCGTCACCCCTTCCTCTGCAATCTACCTTACTCTCAAAATTCACCCCTTCCTCTGCAATCTACCTGCTTACTCTCGTCATTCCTTGCTCTGCAATCAGCCTGCTTTCTCTCGTCACCCCTTCCTCTGCAATCTACCTTCTTACTCTCGTCTTTCCTTGCTCTGCAATCAACCTGCTTTCTCTCGTCACCCCTTCCTCTGCAATCTACCTGCTTACTCTCGTCATTGTTTTCTCTGCAATCTGCCAGCTTACTCTCTCGTCATCCCTTCCTCTGCAATCCGCCTGCTTTCTCTCTTCTCATCCCTTCCTCTGCAATCAGCCTGCTTTCTCTCATCACCCCTTCCTCTGCAATCTACCTGCTTACTCTCGTCATTCCTTGCTCTGCAATCAGCCTGCTTTCTCTCGTCACCCCTTCCTCTGCAATCTACCTTACTCTCGTCATTCCTTTCTCTGCAATCTGCCAGCTTACTCTCTCGTCATCCCTTCCTCTGCAATCCGCCTGCTTTTTCTCTTCTCATCCCTTCCTCTGCAATCAGCCTGCTTTCTCTCATCACCCCTTCCTCTGCCATCAACCTGCTTACTCTCGTCATTCCTTTCTCTGCAATCTGCCAGCTTACTCTCTCGTCATCCCTTCCTCTGCAATCCGCCTGCTTTCTCTCTTGTCAACCCTTCCTCTGCAATCAGCCTGCTTTCTCTCATCACCCCTTCCTCTGCAATCTACCAGCTTACTCTCGTCTTTCCTTGCTCTGCAATCAGCCTGCTTTCTCTCATCATCCCTTCCTCTGCAATCTACCTTCTTACTCTCGTCATTCCTTGCTCTGCAATCAGCCTGCTTTCTCTCGTCACCCCTTCCTCTGCAATCTACCTGCTTACTCTCGTCATTCCTTTCTCTGCAATCTGCCAGCTTACTCTCTCGTCATCCCTTCCTCTGCAATCCGCCTGCTTTCTCTCTTCTCATCCCTTCCTCTGCAATCTGTCTGCTTTCTCTCGTCATCCCTTCCTCTGCAATCTACCTTCTTACTCTCGTCTTTCCTTGCTCTGCAATCAGCCTGCTTTCTCTCGTCACCCCTTCCTCTGCAATCTACCTGCTTACTCTCGTAATTACATTCTCTGCAATCAGCCTGCTTTCTCTCGTCACCCCTTCCTCTGCAATCTACCTGCTTACTCTCGTCATTCCTTTCTCTGCAATCAGCCTGCTTTCTCTCGTCACCCCTTCCTCTGCAATCTACCTGCTTACTCTCGTCTTTCCTTGCTCTGCAATCAGCCTGCTTTCTCTCGTCACCCCTTCCTCTGCAATCTACCTGCTTACTCTCGTAATTACATTCTCTGCAATCAGCCTGCTTTCTCTCGTCACCCCTTCCTCTGCAATCTGCCTGCTTACTCTCGTCATTCCTTTCTCTGCAATCAGCCTGATTTCTCTCGTCACCCCTTCCTCTGCAATCTACCAGCTTACTCTCGTCTTTCCTTGCTCTGCAATCAGCCTGCTTTCTCTCATCATCCCTTCCTCTGCAATCTACCTTCTTACTCTCGTCATTCCTTGCTCTGCAATCAGCCTGCTTTCTCTCGTCACTCCTTCCTCTGCTATCCGCCTGCTTTCTCTCTTCTCATCCCTTCCTCTGCAATCTGTCTGCTTTCTCTCGTCACCCCTTCCTCTGCAATCTACCTGCTTACTCTCGTCATTCCTTGCTCTGCAATCAGCCTGCTTTCTCTCGTCACCCCTTCCTCTGCAATCTACCTTCTTACTCTCGTCTTTCCTTGCTCTGCAATCAGCCTGCTTTCTCTCGTCACCCCTTCCTCTGCAATCTACCTGCTTACTCTCGTCATTCCTTTCTCTGCAATCTGCCAGCTTACTCTCTCGTCATCCCTTCCTCTGCAATCCGCCTGCTTTCTCTCTTCTCATCCCTTCCTCTGCAATCAGCCTGCTTTCTCTCATCACCCCTTCCTCTGCAATCTACCTGCTTACTCTCGTCATTCCTTGCTCTGCAATCAGCCTGCTTTCTCTCGTCACCCCTTCCTCTGCAATCTACCTGCTTACTCTCGTCATTCCTTTCTCTGCAATCTGCCAGCTTACTCTCTCGTCATCCCTTCCTCTGCAATCCGCCTGCTTTTTCTCTTCTCATCCCTTCCTCTGCAATCAGCCTGCTTTCTCTCGTCACCCCTTCTTCTGCAATCAACCTGCTTACTCTCGTCATTCCTTTCTCTGCAATCTGCCAGCTTACTCTCTCGTCATCCCTTCCTCTGCAATCCGCCTGCTTTCTCTCTTGTCAACCCTTCCTCTGCAATCAGCCTGCTTTCTCTCCTCACCCCTTCCTCTGCAATCTACCAGCTTACTCTCGTCTTTCCTTGCTCTGCAATCAGCCTGCTTTCTCTCATCATCCCTTCCTCTGCAATCTACCTTCTTACTCTCGTCATTCCTTGCTCTGCAATCAGCCTGCTTTCTCTCGTCACCCCTTCCTCTGCAATCTGTCTGCTTACTCTCGTCATTCCTTTCTCTGCAATCTGCCAGCTTACTCTCTCGTCATCCCTTCCTCTGCAATCCGCCTGCTTTCTCTCTTCTCATCCCTTCCTCTGCAATCTGTCTGCTTTCTCTCGTCACCCCTTCCTCTGCAATCTACCTGCTTACTCTCGTAATTCCTTTCTCTGCAATCTGTCTGCTTTCTCTCGTCATCCCTTCCTCTGCAATCTGTCTGCTTTCTCTCGTCACCCCTTCCTCTGCAATCTGTCTGCTTTCTCTCGTCATCCCTTCCTCTGCAATCTGTCTGCTTTCTCTCGTCACCCCTTCCTCTGCAATCTACCTGCTTACTCTCGTAATTCCTTTCTCTGCAATCTGTCTGCTTTCTCTCGTCATCCCTTCCTCTGCAATCTGTCTGCTTTCTCTCGTCACCCCTTCCTCTGCAATCTTCCTGCTTTCTCTCGTCACCCCTTCCTCTGCAATCTACCTGCTTACTCTCGTAATTCCTTCCTCTGCAATCTACCTGCTTACTCTCGTAATTCCTTTCCCTGCAATCTGTCTGCTTTCTCTCGTCACCCCTTCCTCTGCAATCTTCCTGCTTTCTCTCGTCACCCCTTCCTCTGCAATCTACCTGCTTACTCTCGTAATTCCTTCCTCTGCAATCTGTCTGCTTTCTCTCGTCACCCCTTCCTCTGCAATCTACCTTCTTACTCTCGTCATTCCTTGCTCTGCAATCAGCCTGCTTTTTCTCGTCACCCCTTCCTCTGCAATCTACCTTCTTACTCTCGTCTTTCCTTGCTCTGCAATCAGCCTGCTTTCTCTCGTCACCCCTTCCTCTGCAATCTGTCTGCTTTCTCTCGTCACCCCTTCCTCTGCAATCTGTCTGCTTTCTCTCGTCACCCCTTCCTCTGCAATCTACCTGCTTACTCTCGTCTTTCCTTGCTCTGCAATCTGCCAGCTTTCTCTCGTCACCCCTTCCTCTGCAATCTACCTTCTTACTCTCGTCATTCCTTGCTCTGCAATCAGCCTGCTTTCTCTCGTCACCCCTTCCTCTGCAATCAGCCTGCTTTCTCTCGTCACCCCTTCCTCTGCAATCTACCTTCTTACTCTTGTCATTCCTTGCTCTGCAATCAGCCTGCTTTTTCTCGTCACCCCTTCCTCTGCAATCTACCTTCTTACTCTCGTCTTTCCTTGCTCTGCAATCAGCCTGCTTTCTCTCGTCACCCCTTCCTCTGCAATCTACCTGCTTACTCTTGTCATTCCTTTCTCTGCAATCTGCCAGCTTACTCTCTCGTCATCCCTTCCTCTGCAATCCGCCTGCTTTCTCTCTTCTCATCCCTTCCTCTGCAATCAGCCTGCTTTCTCTCATCACCCCTTCCTCTGCAATCTACCTGCTTACTCTCGTCATTCCTTGCTCTGCAATCAGCCTGCTTTCTCTCGACACCCCTTCCTCTGCAATCTACCTGCTTACTCTCGTCATTCCTTTCTCTGCAATCTGCCAGCTTACTCTCTCGTCATCCCTTCCTCTGCAATCCGCCTGCTTTTTCTCTTCTCATCCCTTCCTCTGCAATCAGCCTGCTTTCTCTCGTCACCCCTTCCTCTGCAATCAACCTGCTTACTCTCGTCATTCCTTTCTCTGCAATCTGCCAGCTTACTCTCTCGTCATCCCTTCCTCTGCTATCCGCCTGCTTTCTCTCTTCTCATCCCTTCCTCTGCAATCTGTCTGCTTTCTCTCGTCACCCCTTCCTCTGCAATCTACCTGCTTACTCTCGTCATTCCTTGCTCTGCAATCAGCCTGCTTTCTCTCGTCACCCCTTCCTCTGCAATCTACCTTCTTACTCTCGTCTTTCCTTGCTCTGCAATCAGCCTGCTTTCTCTCGTCACCCCTTCCTCTGCAATCTACCTGCTTACTCTCGTCATTGTTTTCTCTGCAATCTGCCAGCTTACTCTCTCGTCATCCCTTCCTCTGCAATCCGCCTGCTTTCTCTCTTCTCATCCCTTCCTCTGCAATCAGCCTGCTTTCTCTCATCACCCCTTCCTCTGCAATCTACCTGCTTACTCTCGTCATTCCTTGCTCTGCAATCAGCCTGCTTTCTCTCGTCACCCCTTCCTCTGCAATCTACCTGCTTACTCTCGTCATTCCTTTCTCTGCAATCTGCCAGCTTACTCTCTCGTCATCCCTTCCTCTGCAATCCGCCTGCTTTTTCTCTTCTCATCCCTTCCTCTGCAATCAGCCTGCTTCCTCTCGTCACCCCTTCCTCTGCAATCAACCTGCTTACTCTCGTCATTCCTTTCTCTGCAATCTGCCAGCTTACTCTCTCGTCATCCCTTCCTCTGCAATCCGCCTGCTTTCTCTCTTGTCAACCCTTCCTCTGCAATCAGCCTGCTTTCTCTCATCACCCCTTCCTCTGCAATCTACCAGCTTACTCTCGTCTTTCCTTGCTCTGCAATCAGCCTGCTTTCTCTCATCATCCCTTCCTCTGCAATCTACCTTCTTACTCTCGTCATTCCTTGCTCTGCAATCAACCTGCTTTCTCTCGTCACCCCTTCCTCTGCAATCTACCTGCTTACTCTCGTCATTCCTTTCTCTGCAATCTGCCAGCTTACTCTCTCGTCATCCCTTCCTCTGCAATCCGCCTGCTTTCTCTCTTCTCATCCCTTCCTCTGCAATCAGCCTGCTTTCTCTCGTCACCCGTTCCTCTGCAATCTACCTGCTTACTCTCGTCATTCCTTTCTCTGCAATCTGCCAGCTTACTCTCTCGTCATCCCTTCCTCTGCAATCCGCCTGCTTTCTCTCTTCTCATCCCTTCCTCTGCAATCAGCCTGCTTTCTCTCGTCACCCCTTCCTCTGCAATCTACCTGCTTACTCTCGTCATTCCTTTCTCTGCAATCAGCCTGCTTTCTCTCGTCACCCCTTCCTCTGCAATCTACCTGCTTACTCTCGTCTTTCCTTGCTCTGCAATCAGCCTGCTTTCTCTCGTCACCCCTTCCTCTGCAATCTACCTGCTTACTCTCATCTTTCCTTGCTCTGCAATCTGTCTGCTTTCTCTCGTCACCCCTTCCTCTGCAATCTACCTGCTTACTCTCGTCATTCCTTGCTCTGCAATCAGCCTGCTTTCTCTCGTCACCCCTTCCTCTGCAATCTACCTGCTTACTCTCGTCATTCCTTTCTCTGCAATCTGCCAGCTTACTCTCTCGTCATCCCTTCCTCTGCAATCCGCCTGCTTTCTCTCTTCTCATCCCTTCCTCTGCAATCTGTCTGCTTTCTCTCGTCACCCCTTCCTCTGCAATCTACCTGCTTACTCTCGTCATTCCTTTCTCTGCAATCAGCCTGCTTTCTCTCGTCACCCCTTCCTCTGCAATCTACCTGCTTACTCTCGTCTTTCCTTGCTCTGCAATCAGCCTGCTTTCTCTCGTCACCCCTTCCTCTGCAATCTACCTGCTTACTCTCATCTTTCCTTGCTCTGCAATCTGTCTGCTTTCTCTCATCACCCCTTCCTCTGCAATCTACCTGCTTACTCTCGTCATTCCTTGCTCTGCAATCAGCCTGCTTTCTCTCGTCACCCCTTCCTCTGCAATCTACCTGCTTACTCTCGTCATTCCTTTCTCTGCAATCTGCCAGTTTACTCTCTCGTCATCCCTTCCTCTGCAATCCGCCTGCTTTCTCTCTTCTCATCCCTTCCTCTGCAATCTGTCTGCTTTCTCTCGTCACCCCTTCCTCTGCAATCTACCAGCTTACTCTCATCATTCCTTGCTCTGCAATCAGCCTGCTTTCTCTCGTCACCCCTTCCTCTGCAATCTACCTGCTTACTCTCGTAATTACATTCTCTGCAATCAGCCTGCTTTCTCTCGTCACCCCTTCCTCTGCAATCTACCTGCTTACTCTCGTAATTACATTCTCTGCAATCCGCCTGCTTTCTCTCTTCTCATCCCTTCCTCTGCAATCAGCCTGCTTACTCTCGTCACCCCTTCCTCTGCAATCTACCTTCTTACTCTCGTAATTCCTTTCTCTGCAATCTGTCTGCTTTCTCTCGTCATCCCTTCCTCTGCAATCTGTCTGCTTTCTCTCGTCACCCCTTCCTCTGCAATCTTCCTGCTTACTCTCGTAATTCCTTTCTCTGCAATCTGTCTGCTTTCTCTCGTCATCCCTTCCTCTGCAATCTACCTGCTTACTCTCGTCACCCCTTCCTCTGCAATCTACCTTCTTACTCTCGTAATTCCTTTCTCTGCAATCTGTCTGCTTTCTCTCGTCATCCCTTCCTCTGCAATCTGTCTGCTTTCTCTCGTCACCCCTTCCTCTGCAATCTTCCTGCTTACTCTCGTAATTCCTTTCTCTGCAATCTTTCTGCTTTCTCTCGTCATCCCTTCCTCTGCAATCTGTCTGCTTTCTCTCATCACCCCTTCCTCTGCAATCTACCTGCTTACTCTCGTAATTCCTTTCTCTGCAATCTGCCTGCTTTCTCTCGTCATCCCTTCCTCTGCAATCTGTCTGCTTTCTCTCGTCACCCCTTCCTCTGCAATCTACCTGCTTACTCTCGTAATTCCTTTCTCTGCAATCTGTCTGCTTTCTCTCGTCACCCCTTCCTCTGCAATCTTCCTGCTTTCTCTCATCACCCCTTCCTCTACAATCTACCTGCTTACTCTCGTAATTCCTTTCTCTGCAATCTGTCTGCTTTCTCTCGTCATCCCTTCCTCTGCAATCTTCCTGCTTTCTCTCGTCACCCCTTCCTCTGCAATCTACCTGCTTACTCTTGTAATTCCTTTCTCTGCAATCAGCCTGCTTTCTCTCGTCATCCCTTCCTCTGCAATCTGTCTGCTTTCTCTCGTCACCCCTTCCTCTGCAATCTACCTTCTTACTCTCGTAATTCCTTTCTCTGAAATCTGTCTGCTTTCTCTCGTCATCCCTTCCTCTGCAATCTGTCTGCTTTCTCTCGTCACCCCTTCCTCTGCAATCTACCTTCTTACTCTCGTCTTTCCTTGCTCTGCAATCAGCCTGCTTTCTCTCGTCACCCCTTCCTCTGCAATCTGTCTGCTTTCTCTCGTCACCCCTTCCTCTGCAATCTGTCTGCTTTCTCTCGTCACCACTTCCTCTGCAATCTGTCTGCTTTCTCTCGTCATCCCTTTCTCTGCAATCTGTCTGCTTTCTCTCGTCACCCCTTCCTCTGCAATCTACCTGCTTACTCTCGTAATTCCTTTCTCTGCAATCTGTCTGCTTTCTCTCGTCATCCCTTCCTCTGCAATCTGTCTGCTTTCTCTCGTCACCCCTTCCTCTGCAATCTGTCTGCTTTCTCTCGTCATCCCTTCCTCTGCAATCTGTCTGCTTTCTCTCGTCACCCCTTCCTCTGCAATCTACCTGCTTACTCTCGTAATTCCTTTCTCTGCAATCTGTCTGCTTTCTCTCGTCATCCCTTCCTCTGCAATCTGTCTGCTTTCTCTCGTCACCCCTTCCTCTGCAATCTGTCTGCTTTCTCTCGTCATCCCTTCCTCTGCAATCTGTCTGCTTTCTCTCGTCACCCCTTCCTCTGCAATCTACCTGCTTACTCTCGTAATTCCTTTCTCTGCAATCTGTCTGCTTTCTCTCGTCACCCCTTCCTCTGCAATCTGTCTGCTTTCTCTCGTCACCACTTCCTCTGCAATCTGTCTGCTTTCTCTCGTCACCCCTTCCTCTGCAATCTACCTGCTTACTCTCGTAATTCCTTTCTCTGCAATCTGCCAGCTTACTCTCTCGTCATCCCTTCCTCTGCTATCCGCCTGCTTTCTCTCTTCTCATCCCTTCCTCTGCAATCTGTCTGCTTTCTCTCGTCACCCCTTCCTCTGCAATCTACCTGCTTACTCTCGTAATTCCTTTCTCTGCAATCTGTCTGCTTTCTCTCATCATCCCTTCCTCTGCAATCTGTCTGCTTACTCTCGTAATTCCTTTCTCTGCAATCTGTCTGCTTTCTCTCGTCATCCCTTCCTCTGCAATCTGTCTGCTTTCTCTCGTCACCACTTCCTCTGCAATCTGTCTGCTTTCTCTCGTCATCCCTTCCTCTGCAATCTGTCTGCTTTCTCTCGTCACCACTTCCTCTGCAATCTGTCTGCTTTCTCTCGTCACCCCTTCCTCTGCAATCTACCTGCTTACTCTCGTCTTTCCTTGCTCTGCAATCAGCCTGCTTTCTCTCGTCACCCCTTCCTCTGCAATCTGTCTGCTTTCTCTCGTCACCACTTCCTCTGCAATCTGTCTGCTTTCTCTCGTCATCCCTTCCTCTGCAATCTGTCTGCTTTCTCTCGTCACCCCTTCCTCTGCAATCTACCTGCTTACTCTCGTCATTCCTTGCTCTGCAATCAGCCTGCTTTCTCTCGTCACCCCTTCCTCTGCAATCTACCAGCTTACTCTTGTCTTTCCTTGCTCTGCAATCAGCCTGCTTTCTCTCGTCACCCCTTCCTCTGCAATCTACCTGCTTACTCTCGTCATTCCTTGCTCTGCAATCAGCCTGCTTTCTCTCTTGTCAACCCTTCCTCTGCAATCAGCCTGCTTTCTCTCATCACCCCTTTCTCTGCAATCTACCAGCTTACTCTCGTCTTTCCTTGCTCTGCAATCAGCCTGCTTTCTCTCGTCATCCCTTCCTTTACAATCTGCCCGCTTACTCTCTTGTCATCCCTTCCTCTGTAATCTTCCTCCAGTCATCCCTTACTCTATAATTTTCTGCTTTCTCTCGTCATCCGTTACTCTGTAATCCGCCTGCTTTACTCTGTCATCCTTTCCTCTGCAATCTGCCCACTTACTCTCTTGTCATCCCTTCCTCTGCAATCTCCCTGCTTTCTCTTGTCATCCCTTCCTCTACAATCTGCCCGTTTATTCTCATCATCCCTTTCTCTGCAATCAGCCCGCTCTCTTGTCATCCCTTCCTTTACAATCTGCCCGCTTACTCCCTTGTCATCCCTTCCTCTTTCAATCTGCCCACTTACTCTCTTGTCATCCCTTCCTCTGTAATCTTCCTCCAGTCATCCCTTACTCTATAATCTTTCTGCTTTCTCTCGTCATCCCTTACTCTGCAATCTGCCTGCTTTCTCTCATCATCCCTTCTACTGCAATCTGCCCGCTTACCCTCTCGTCATCCCTTCCTCTATAATCTGCCTCCTTACTCTCATCATCCCTTCCTCTGCAATCCGCCTGCTTACTCTCTCATCATCGCTTCCTCTGCAGTCTGCCCACTTACCCTCTCGTCATCCCTTCCTCTGTACTCTCATCATCCCTTCCTCTGCAATTTGCCTGCTTGCTGTCTTGTCATCCCTTCCCCTGTAATCTGCCTGCTTATTCCCATCCTCCCTTCCTCTGCAATCTGCCTGCTTACTCTCGTCCTCCTTTCCTCTGCAATCTGCTTTTCTCTTGTCATCCCTGCCTCTGCAATCTTCCTGCTTTCTCTCTTGTCATCCATTCCTATGCAATCTGCCTTTCTCTTGTCATCCCTTCCTCTGCAATCTTCCTGCTTTCTCTCTTGTCATCCCTTCCTCTGTAATCTGCCTTTCCCTCATCATTCCTTCCTCTGTAATCTGCTTGCTTACTCTGTCATCCTTTCCTGTGCAATTTGCCTGCTTCCTCTCTTGTCATCCCTTGATCTGCAATCTGCCTGCTTTCTCTCGTCATCCCTTTCTCTGCAATCTGCCAGCTTACTCTCTCGTCATCCCTTCCTCTGCAATCTGTCTGCTTTCTCTCGTCATCCCTTCCTCTGCAATCTACCTTCTTACTCTCGTCATTCCTTGCTCTGCAATCAGCCTGCTTTTCCTCGTCATCCCTTCCTCTGCAATCTACCTTCTTACTCTCGTCATTCCTTTCTCTGCAATCTGCCAGCTTACTCTCTCGTCATCCCTTCCTCTGCAATCTACCTGCTTACTCTCGTAATTACATTCTCTGCAATCAGCCTGCTTTCTCTCGTCACCCCTTCCTCTGCAATCTACCTGCTTACTCTCGTCATTCCTTTCTCTGCAATCTGCCAGCTTACTCTCTCGTCATCCCTTCCTCTGCAATCCGCCTGCTTTCTCTCTTCTCATCCCTTCCTCTGCAATCTGTCTGCTTTCTCTCAACATCCCTTCCTCTGCAATCTACCTTCTTACTCTCGTCTTTCCTTGCTCTGCAATCAGCCTGCTTTCTCTCGTCACCCCTTCCTCTGCAATCTGTCTGCTTTCTCTCGTCACCCCTTCCTCTGCAATCTACCTTCTTACTCTCGTCATCCCTTCCTCTGCAATCTGTCTGCTTTCTCTCATCATCCCTTCCTCTGCAATCTGTCTGCTTTCTCTCGTCACCCCTTCCTCTGCAATCTTCCTGCTTTCTCTCGTCACCCCTTCCTCTGCAATCTACCTGCTTACTCTCGTAATTCCTTCCTCTGCAATCTACCTGCTTACTCTCGTAATTCCTTTCTCTGCAATCTGTCTGCTTTCTCTCGTCACCCCTTCCTCTGCAATCTACCTGTTTACTCTCGTAATTCCTTCCTCTGCAATCTGTCTGCTTTCTCTCGTCACCCCTTCCTCTGCAATCTACCTTCTTACTCTCGTCATTCCTTGCTCTGCAATCAGCCTGCTTTCTCTCGTCACCCCTTCCTCTGCAATCTACCTGCTTACTCTCGTCATTCCTTGCTCTGCAATCAGCCTGCTTTCTCTCGTCACCCCTTCCTCTGCAATCTACCTGCTTACTCTCGTCATTCCTTGCTCTGCAATCAGCCTGCTTTTTCTCGTCACCCCTTCCTCTGCAATCTACCTTCTTACTCTCGTCATTCCTTGCTCTGCAATCAGCCTGCTTTCTCTCGTCACCCCTTCCTCTGCAATCTACCTGCTTACTCTCGTCATTCCTTGCTCTGCAATCAGCCTGCTTTCTCTCGTCACCCCTTCCTCTGCAATCTGTCTGCTTTCTCTCGTCACCACTTCCTCTGCAATCTACCTTCTTACTCTCGTCATTCCTTGCTCTGCAATCAGCCTGCTTTCTCTCGTCACCCCTTCCTCTGCAATCTACCTTCTTACTCTCGTCATTCCTTGCTCTGCAATCAGCCTGCTTTCTCTCGTCATCCCTTCCTCTGCAATCAGCCTGCTTTCTCTCGTCACCCCTTCCTCTGCAATCTACCTTCTTACTCTCGTCATTCCTTGCTCTGCAATCAGCCTGCTTTCTCTCGTCACCCCTTCCTCTGCAATCTGTCTGCTTTCTCTCGTCACCACTTCCTCTGCAATCTGTCTGCTTTCTCTCGTCATCCCTTCCTCTGCAATCTGTCTGCTTTCTCTCGTCACCCCTTCCTCTGCAATCTACCTGCTTACTCTCATAATTCCTTTCTCTGCAATCTGTCTGCTTTCTCTCGTCATCCCTTCCTCTGCAATCTGTCTGCTTTCTCTCGTCACCCCTTCCTCTGCAATCTACCTTCTTACTCTCGTCATTCCTTGCTCTGCAATCAGCCTGCTTTTTCTCGTCACCCCTTTCTCTGCAATCTACCTTCTTACTCTCGTCTTTCCTTGCTCTGCAATCAGCCTGCTTTCTCTCGTCACCCCTTCCTCTGCAATCTACCTGCTTACTCTCGTCATTGTTTTCTCTGCAATCTGCCAGCTTACTCTCTCGTCATCCCTTCCTCTGCAATCCGCCTGCTTTTTCTCTTCTCATCCCTTCCTCTGCAATCAGCCTGCTTTCTCTCATCACCCCTTCCTCTGCAATCTACCTGCTTACTCTCGTCATTCCTTGCTCTGCAATCAGCCTGCTTTCTCTCATCATCCCTTCCTCTGCAATCTACCTGCTTACTCTCGTCATTCCTTGCTCTGCAATCAGCCTGCTTTCTCTCGTCACCCCTTCCTCTGCAATCTACCTGCTTACTCTCGTCATTCCTTTCTCTGCAATCTGCCAGCTTACTCTCTCGTCATCCCTTCCTCTGCAATCCGCCTGCTTTCTCTCTTGTCAACCCTTCCTCTGCAATCAGCCTGCTTTCTCTCCTCACCCCTTCCTCTGCAATCTACCAGCTTACTCTCGTCTTTCCTTGCTCTGCAATCAGCCTGCTTTCTCTCATCATCCCTTCCTCTGCAATCTACCTTCTTACTCTCGTCATTCCTTGCTCTGCAATCAGCCTGCTTTCTCTCGTCACCCCTTCCTCTGCAATCAGCCTGCTTTCTCTCGTCACCCCTTCCTCTGCAATCAACCTGCTTACTCTCGTCATTCCTTTCTCTGCAATCTGCCAGCTTACTCTCTCGTCATCCCTTCCTCTGCAATCCGCCTGCTTTCTCTCTTGTCAACCCTTCCTCTGCAATCAGCCTGCTTTCTCTCATCACCCCTTCCTCTGCAATCTACCAGCTTACTCTCGTCTTTCCTTGCTCTGCAATCAGCCTGCTTTCTCTCATCATCCCTTCCTCTGCAATCTACCTTCTTACTCTCGTCATTCCTTGCTCTGCAATCAGCCTGCTTTCTCTCGTCACCCCTTCCTCTGCAATCTACCTGCTTACTCTCGTCATTCCTTTCTCTGCAATCTGCCAGCTTACTCTCTCGTCATCCCTTCCTCTGCAATCCGCCTGCTTTCTCTCTTCTCATCCCTTCCTCTGCAATCTGTCTGCTTTCTCTCGTCATCCCTTCCTCTGCAATCTACCTTCTTACTCTCGTCTTTCCTTGCTCTGCAATCAGCCTGCTTTCTCTCGTCACCCCTTCCTCTGCAATCTACCTGCTTACTCTCGTAATTACATTCTCTGCAATCAGCCTGCTTTCTCTCGTCACCCCTTCCTCTGCAATCTACCTGCTTACTCTCGTCATTCCTTTCTCTGCAATCAGCCTGCTTTCTCTCGTCACCCCTTCCTCTGCAATCTACCTGCTTACTCTCGTCTTTCCTTGCTCTGCAATCAGCCTGCTTTCTCTCGTCACCCCTTCCTCTGCAATCTACCTGCTTACTCTCGTAATTACATTCTCTGCAATCTACCTGCTTACTCTCGTCATTCCTTTCTCTGCAATCAGCCTGCTTTCTCTCGTCACCCCTTCCTCTGCAATCTACCTGCTTACTCTCGTCATTTCTTGCTCTGCAATCAGCCTGCTTTCTCTCGTCACCCCTTCCTCTGCAATCTACCAGCTTACTCTCGTCTTTCCTTGCTCTGCAATCAGCCTGCTTTCTCTCATCATCCCTTCCTCTGCAATCTACCTTCTTACTCTCGTCATTCCTTGCTCTGCAATCAGCCTGCTTTCTCTCGTCACCCCTTCCTCTGCTATCCGCCTGCTTTCTCTCTTCTCATCCCTTCCTCTGCAATCTGTCTGCTTTCTCTCGTCACCCCTTCCTCTGCAATCTACCTGCTTACTCTCGTCATTCCTTGCTCTGCAATCAGCCTGCTTTCTCTCGTCACCCCTTCCTCTGCAATCTACCTTCTTACTCTCGTCTTTCCTTGCACTGCAATCAGCCTGCTTTCTCTCGTCACCCCTTCCTCTGCAATCTACCTGCTTACTCTCGTCATTCCTTTCTCTGCAATCTGCCAGCTTACTCTCTCGTCATCCCTTCCTCTGCAATCCGCCTGCTTTTTCTCTTCTCATCCCTTCCTCTGCAATCAGCCTGCTTTCTCTCATCACCCCTTCCTCTGCAATCTACCTGCTTACTCTCGTCATTCCTTGCTCTGCAATCAGCCTGCTTTCTCTCGTCACCCCTTCCTCTGCAATCTACCTGCTTACTCTCGTCATTCCTTTCTCTGCAATCTGCCAGCTTACTCTCTCGTCATCCCTTCCTCTGCAATCCGCCTGCTTTTTCTCTTCTCATCCCTTCCTCTGCAATCAGCCTGCTTTCTCTCGTCACCCCTTCCTCTGCAATCAACCTGCTTACTCTCGTCATTCCTTTCTCTGCAATCTGCCAGCTTACTCTCTCGTCATCCCTTCCTCTGCAATCCGCCTGCTTTCTCTCTTGTCAACCCTTCCTCTGCAATCAGCCTGCTTTCTCTCATCACCCCTTCCTCTGCAATCTACCAGCTTACTCTCGTCTTTCCTTGCTCTGCAATCAGCCTGCTTTCTCTCATCATCCCTTCCTCTGCAATCTACCAGCTTACTCTCGTCATTCCTTGCTCTGCAATCAGCCTGCTTTCTCTCGTCACCCCTTCCTCTGCAATCTGTCTGCTTACTCTCGTCATTCCTTTCTCTGCAATCTGCCAGCTTACTCTCTCGTCATCCCTTCCTCTGCAATCCGCCTGCTTTCTCTCTTCTCATCCCTTCCTCTGCAATCTGTCTGCTTTCTCTCGTCATCCCTTCCTCTGCAATCTACCTTCTTACTCTCGTCTTTCCTTGCTCTGCAATAAGCCTGCTTTCTCTCGTCACCCCTTCCTCTGCAATCTACCTGCTTACTCTCGTAATTACATTCTCTGCAATCAGCCTGCTTTCTCTCGTCACCCCTTCCTCTGCAATCTACCTGCTTACTCTCGTCATTCCTTTCTCTGCAATCAGCCTGCTTTCTCTCGTCACCCCTTCCTCTGCAATCTACCTGCTTACTCTCGTCATTCCTTTCTCTGCAATCAGCCTGCTTTCTCTCGTCACCCCTTCCTCTGCAATCTACCTGCTTACTCTCGTCATCCCTTCCTCTGCAATCTGTCTGCTTTCTCTCATCATCCCTTCCTCTGCAATCTGTCTGCTTTCTCTCGTCACCCCTTCCTCTGCAATCTTCCTGCTTTCTCTCGTCACCCCTTCCTCTGCAATCTACCTGCTTACTCTCGTAATTCCTTCCTCTGCAATCTACCTGCTTACTCTCGTAATTCCTTTCTCTGCAATCTGTCTGCTTTCTCTCGTCACCCCTTCCTCTGCAATCTACCTGTTTACTCTCGTAATTCCTTCCTCTGCAATCTGTCTGCTTTCTCTCGTCACCCCTTCCTCTGCAATCTACCTTCTTACTCTCGTCATTCCTTGCTCTGCAATCAGCCTGCTTTCTCTCGTCACCCCTTCCTCTGCAATCAGCCTGCTTTCTCTCGTCACCCCTTCCTCTGCAATCTACCTTCTTACTCTCGTCATCCCTTCCTCTGCAATCTGTCTGCTTTCTCTCATCATCCCTTCCTCTGCAATCTGTCTGCTTTCTCTCGTCACCCCTTCCTCTGCAATCTTCCTGCTTTCTCTCGTCACCCCTTCCTCTGCAATCTACCTGCTTACTCTCGTAATTCCTTCCTCTGCAATCTACCTGCTTACTCTCGTAATTCCTTTCTCTGCAATCTGTCTGCTTTCTCTCGTCACCCCTTCCTCTGCAATCTACCTGTTTACTCTCGTAATTCCTTCCTCTGCAATCTGTCTGCTTTCTCTCGTCACCCCTTCCTCTGCAATCTACCTTCTTACTCTCGTCATTCCTTGCTCTGCAATCAGCCTGCTTTCTCTCGTCACCCCTTCCTCTGCAATCTACCTGCTTACTCTCGTCATTCCTTGCTCTGCAATCAGCCTGCTTTCTCTCGTCACCCCTTCCTCTGCAATCTACCTGCTTACTCTCGTCATTCCTTGCTCTGCAATCAGCCTGCTTTTTCTCGTCACCCCTTCCTCTGCAATCTACCTTCTTACTCTCGTCATTCCTTGCTCTGCAATCAGCCTGCTTTCTCTCGTCACCCCTTCCTCTGCAATCTACCTGCTTACTCTCGTCATTCCTTGCTCTGCAATCAGCCTGCTTTCTCTCGTCACCCCTTCCTCTGCAATCTGTCTGCTTTCTCTCGTCACCACTTCCTCTGCAATCTACCTTCTTACTCTCGTCATTCCTTGCTCTGCAATCAGCCTGCTTTCTCTCGTCACCCCTTCCTCTGCAATCTACCTTCTTACTCTCGTCATTCCTTGCTCTGCAATCAGCCTGCTTTCTCTCGTCATCCCTTCCTCTGCAATCAGCCTGCTTTCTCTCGTCACCCCTTCCTCTGCAATCTACCTTCTTACTCTCGTCATTCCTTGCTCTGCAATCAGCCTGCTTTCTCTCGTCACCCCTTCCTCTGCAATCTGTCTGCTTTCTCTCGTCACCACTTCCTCTGCAATCTGTCTGCTTTCTCTCGTCATCCCTTCCTCTGCAATCTGTCTGCTTTCTCTCGTCACCCCTTCCTCTGCAATCTACCTGCTTACTCTCATAATTCCTTTCTCTGCAATCTGTCTGCTTTCTCTCGTCATCCCTTCCTCTGCAATCTGTCTGCTTTCTCTCGTCACCCCTTCCTCTGCAATCTACCTTCTTACTCTCGTCATTCCTTGCTCTGCAATCAGCCTGCTTTTTCTCGTCACCCCTTTCTCTGCAATCTACCTTCTTACTCTCGTCTTTCCTTGCTCTGCAATCAGCCTGCTTTCTCTCGTCACCCCTTCCTCTGCAATCTACCTGCTTACTCTCGTCATTGTTTTCTCTGCAATCTGCCAGCTTACTCTCTCGTCATCCCTTCCTCTGCAATCCGCCTGCTTTTTCTCTTCTCATCCCTTCCTCTGCAATCAGCCTGCTTTCTCTCATCACCCCTTCCTCTGCAATCTACCTGCTTACTCTCGTCATTCCTTGCTCTGCAATCAGCCTGCTTTCTCTCATCATCCCTTCCTCTGCAATCTACCTGCTTACTCTCGTCATTCCTTGCTCTGCAATCAGCCTGCTTTCTCTCGTCACCCCTTCCTCTGCAATCTACCTGCTTACTCTCGTCATTCCTTTCTCTGCAATCTGCCAGCTTACTCTCTCGTCATCCCTTCCTCTGCAATCCGCCTGCTTTCTCTCTTGTCAACCCTTCCTCTGCAATCAGCCTGCTTTCTCTCCTCACCCCTTCCTCTGCAATCTACCAGCTTACTCTCGTCTTTCCTTGCTCTGCAATCAGCCTGCTTTCTCTCATCATCCCTTCCTCTGCAATCTACCTTCTTACTCTCGTCATTCCTTGCTCTGCAATCAGCCTGCTTTCTCTCGTCACCCCTTCCTCTGCAATCAGCCTGCTTTCTCTCGTCACCCCTTCCTCTGCAATCAACCTGCTTACTCTCGTCATTCCTTTCTCTGCAATCTGCCAGCTTACTCTCTCGTCATCCCTTCCTCTGCAATCCGCCTGCTTTCTCTCTTGTCAACCCTTCCTCTGCAATCAGCCTGCTTTCTCTCATCACCCCTTCCTCTGCAATCTACCAGCTTACTCTCGTCTTTCCTTGCTCTGCAATCAGCCTGCTTTCTCTCATCATCCCTTCCTCTGCAATCTACCTTCTTACTCTCGTCATTCCTTGCTCTGCAATCAGCCTGCTTTCTCTCGTCACCCCTTCCTCTGCAATCTACCTGCTTACTCTCGTCATTCCTTTCTCTGCAATCTGCCAGCTTACTCTCTCGTCATCCCTTCCTCTGCAATCCGCCTGCTTTCTCTCTTCTCATCCCTTCCTCTGCAATCTGTCTGCTTTCTCTCGTCATCCCTTCCTCTGCAATCTACCTTCTTACTCTCGTCTTTCCTTGCTCTGCAATCAGCCTGCTTTCTCTCGTCACCCCTTCCTCTGCAATCTACCTGCTTACTCTCGTAATTACATTCTCTGCAATCAGCCTGCTTTCTCTCGTCACCCCTTCCTCTGCAATCTACCTGCTTACTCTCGTCATTCCTTTCTCTGCAATCAGCCTGCTTTCTCTCGTCACCCCTTCCTCTGCAATCTACCTGCTTACTCTCGTCTTTCCTTGCTCTGCAATCAGCCTGCTTTCTCTCGTCACCCCTTCCTCTGCAATCTACCTGCTTACTCTCGTAATTACATTCTCTGCAATCTACCTGCTTACTCTCGTCATTCCTTTCTCTGCAATCAGCCTGCTTTCTCTCGTCACCCCTTCCTCTGCAATCTACCTGCTTACTCTCGTCATTTCTTGCTCTGCAATCAGCCTGCTTTCTCTCGTCACCCCTTCCTCTGCAATCTACCAGCTTACTCTCGTCTTTCCTTGCTCTGCAATCAGCCTGCTTTCTCTCATCATCCCTTCCTCTGCAATCTACCTTCTTACTCTCGTCATTCCTTGCTCTGCAATCAGCCTGCTTTCTCTCGTCACCCCTTCCTCTGCTATCCGCCTGCTTTCTCTCTTCTCATCCCTTCCTCTGCAATCTGTCTGCTTTCTCTCGTCACCCCTTCCTCTGCAATCTACCTGCTTACTCTCGTCATTCCTTGCTCTGCAATCAGCCTGCTTTCTCTCGTCACCCCTTCCTCTGCAATCTACCTTCTTACTCTCGTCTTTCCTTGCACTGCAATCAGCCTGCTTTCTCTCGTCACCCCTTCCTCTGCAATCTACCTGCTTACTCTCGTCATTCCTTTCTCTGCAATCTGCCAGCTTACTCTCTCGTCATCCCTTCCTCTGCAATCCGCCTGCTTTTTCTCTTCTCATCCCTTCCTCTGCAATCAGCCTGCTTTCTCTCATCACCCCTTCCTCTGCAATCTACCTGCTTACTCTCGTCATTCCTTGCTCTGCAATCAGCCTGCTTTCTCTCGTCACCCCTTCCTCTGCAATCTACCTGCTTACTCTCGTCATTCCTTTCTCTGCAATCTGCCAGCTTACTCTCTCGTCATCCCTTCCTCTGCAATCCGCCTGCTTTTTCTCTTCTCATCCCTTCCTCTGCAATCAGCCTGCTTTCTCTCGTCACCCCTTCCTCTGCAATCAACCTGCTTACTCTCGTCATTCCTTTCTCTGCAATCTGCCAGCTTACTCTCTCGTCATCCCTTCCTCTGCAATCCGCCTGCTTTCTCTCTTGTCAACCCTTCCTCTGCAATCAGCCTGCTTTCTCTCATCACCCCTTCCTCTGCAATCTACCAGCTTACTCTCGTCTTTCCTTGCTCTGCAATCAGCCTGCTTTCTCTCATCATCCCTTCCTCTGCAATCTACCAGCTTACTCTCGTCATTCCTTGCTCTGCAATCAGCCTGCTTTCTCTCGTCACCCCTTCCTCTGCAATCTGTCTGCTTACTCTCGTCATTCCTTTCTCTGCAATCTGCCAGCTTACTCTCTCGTCATCCCTTCCTCTGCAATCCGCCTGCTTTCTCTCTTCTCATCCCTTCCTCTGCAATCTGTCTGCTTTCTCTCGTCATCCCTTCCTCTGCAATCTACCTTCTTACTCTCGTCTTTCCTTGCTCTGCAATAAGCCTGCTTTCTCTCGTCACCCCTTCCTCTGCAATCTACCTGCTTACTCTCGTAATTACATTCTCTGCAATCAGCCTGCTTTCTCTCGTCACCCCTTCCTCTGCAATCTACCTGCTTACTCTCGTCATTCCTTTCTCTGCAATCAGCCTGCTTTCTCTCGTCACCCCTTCCTCTGCAATCTACCTGCTTACTCTCGTCATTCCTTTCTCTGCAATCAGCCTGCTTTCTCTCGTCACCCCTTCCTCTGCAATCTACCTGCTTACTCTCGTCATTCCTTGCTCTGCAATCAGCCTGCTTTCTCTCGTCACCCCTTCCTCTGCAATCTACCTGCTTACTCTCGTCATTCCTTTCTCTGCAATCTGCCAGCTTACTCTCTCGTCATCCCTTCCTCTGCAATCCGCCTGCTTTTTCTCTTCTCATCCCTTCCTCTGCAATCAGCCTGCTTTCTCTCGTCACCCCTTCCTCTGCAATCTACATGCTTACTCTCGTCATTCCTTTCTCTGCAATCTGCCAGCTTACTCTCTCGTCATCCCTTCCTCTGCAATCCGCCTGCTTTCTCTCTTCTCATCCCTTCCTCTGCAATCTGTCTGCTTTCTCTCGTCACCCCTTCCTCTGCAATCTACCAGCTTACTCTCGTCTTTCCTTGCTCTGCAATCAGCCTGCTTTCTCTCGTCACCCCTTCCTCTGCAATCTACCTTCTTACTCTCGTCATTCCTTGCTCTGCAATCAGCCTGCTTTCTCTCGTCACCCCTTCCTCTGCAATCTACCTGCTTACTCTCGTAATTACATTCTCTGCAATCAGCCTGCTTTCTCTCGTCACCCCTTCCTCTGCAATCTACCTGCTTACTCTCGTCATTCCTTTCTCTGCAATCAGCCTGCTTTCTCTCGTCACCCCTTCCTCTGCAATCTACCTGCTTACTCTCGTCTTTCCTTGCTCTGCAATCAGCCTGCTTTCTCTCGTCACCCCTTCCTCTGCAATCTACCTGCTTACTCTCATCATTCCTTTCTCTGCAATCTGCCAGCTTACTCTCTCGTCATACCTTCCTCTGCAATCCGCCTGCTTTCTCTCTTCTCATCCCTTCCTCTGCAATCTGTCTGCTTTCTCTCCTGTCATCCCTTCCTCTGCAATCTACCTCCTTACTCTCGTCATTCCTTGCTCTGCAATCAGCCTGCTTTCTCTCGTCATCCCTTCCTCTGCAATCTACCTTCTTACTCTCGTCATTCCTTTCTCTGCAATCTGCCAGCTTACTCTCTCGTCATCCCTTCCTCTGCAATCCGCCTGCTTTCTCTCTTCTCATCCCTTCCTCTGCAATCTGTCTGCTTTCTCTCATCACCCCTTCCTCTGCAATCTACCAGCTTACTCTCGTCTTTCCTTGTTCTGCAATCTGTCTGCTTTCTCTCATCACCCCTTCCTCTGCAATCTACCTTCTTACTCTTGTCATTCCTTTCTCTGCAATCAGCCTGCTTTCTCTCGTCACCCCTTCCTCTGCAATCTACCAGCTTACTCTTGTCTTTCCTTGCTCTGCAATCAGCCTGCTTTCTCTCGTCATCCCTTCCTCTGCAATCAGCCTGCTTTCTCTCGTCACCCCTTCCTCTGCAATCTACCTGCTTACTCTCGTCATTCCTTGCTCTGCAATCAGCCTGCTTTCTCTCGTCACCCCTTCCTCTGCAATCTACCTGCTTACTCTCGTCATTCCTTGCTCTGCAATCAGCCTGCTATCTCTCGTCACCCCTTCCTCTGCAATCTACCAGCTTACTCTTGTCTTTCCTTGCTCTGCAATCAGCCTGGTTTCTCTCATGATCCCTTCCTCTGCAATCTACCTGCTTACTCTCGTCATTGTTTTCTCTGCAATCTGCCAGCTTACTCTCTCGTCATCCCTTCCTCTGCAATCTACCTGCTTACTCTCGTCATTCCTTTCTCTGCAATCTGTCTGCTTTCTCTCGTCACCCCTTCCTCTGCAATCTACCTGCTTACTCTCGTCATTCCTTGCTCTGCAATCAGCCTGCTTTCTCTCATCACCCCTTCCTTTGCAATCTACCTGCTTACTCTCGTAATTACATTCTCTGCAATCAGCCTGCTTTCTCTCATCACCCCTTCCTCTGCAATCTACCTGCTTACTCTCGTCATTCCTTTCTCTGCAATCTACCTGCTTTCTCTCGTCACCCCTTCCTCTGCAATCTACCTGCTTACTCTCGTCATTCCTTGCTCTGCAATCAGCCTGCTTTCTCTCGTCACCCCTTCCTCTGCAATCTACCTGCTTACTCTCGTAATTACATTCTCTGCAATCAGCCTGCTTTCTCTCGTCACCCCTTCCTCTGCAATCTACCTGCTTACTCTCGTAATTACATTCTCTGCAATCAGCCTGCTTTCTCTCGTCACCCCTTCCTCTGCAATCTACCTGCTTACTCTCGTCATTCCTTTCTCTGCAATCTACCTGCTTACTCTCGTCACCCCTTCCTCTGCAATCTACCTGCTTACTCTCGTCATCCTTTCCTCTGCAATCTACCTGCTTACTCTCGTCACCCCTTCCTCTGCAATCTACCTGCTTACTCTCGTAATTCCTTTCTCTGCAATCTGTCTGCTTTCTCTCATCATCCCTTCCTCTGCAATCTGTCTGCTTTCTCTGGTCATCCCTTCCTCTGCAATCTGTCTGCTTTCTCTCGTCACCCCTTCCTCTGCAATCTACCTGCTTACTCTCGTAATTCCTTTCTCTGCAATCTGCCAGCTTACTCTCTCGTCATCCCTTCCTCTGCAATCCGCCTGCTTACTCCCATCATCCCTTCCTCTGCAATCCGCCTGCTTACTCTCATCATTCCTTGCTCTGCAATCAGCCTGCTTACTCTCGTCACCCCTTTCTCTGCAATCTACCAGCTTACTCTCGTCTTTCCTTGCTCTGCAATCTACCTTACTCTTTTCATCCCCTACTCTGTAATCTGGCTGCTTACTCTCTTGTCATTCCTTTCTCTGCAGTCTGCCCGCTTACTCTCATCATCCCTTGCTCTGCAATCCGCCTGCTTTCTCTCGTCATTCCTTCCTCTGCAATCCATCTGCTTACTCTCGTCATCCTTTCCTCTGTAATCTGCCTGCTTCATCTAATAATCCCTTTCACTGTAATCTGCCCACTTACTCTCTTGTCATCTTTTCCTCTGCAATCTGCCTGCTTACTCTCTTGTCATCCCTTTCTCTGCAATCTACCTGCTTTCTCTTGTCATCCCTTCCTCTACAATCTGCCTGCTTCCTCTCTTGTCATCCCTTTCTCTGCAATCTGCCCGCTTATTCTCTTGTCATCCCATCCTCTACAATCTGCCCATTTATTCTCGTCATCCCTTTCTCTGCAATCTGCCTGCTTACTCTCATCCTCCCTTCCTCTGTAATCTGCCTGCCTTCTCCCATCCTCCCTTCCTCTGCAATCTTCCTGTTTTCTCTCTTGTCATCCCTTCCTCTGTAATCTGCCCAGTTACTCTCTAGTCATCCTTTCCTCTGCAATCTGCCTGCTTACTCTCGTCATCCCTTTCTCTGCAGTCTGCCCGCTTATTCTCTCGTCATCCCTTCCTCTGCAATCTGCCTGCTTATTCTCGTCATCCCTTCCTCTACAATCTGCCCATTTATTCTCGTCATCCCTTTCTCTGCAATCTGCCTGCTTACTGTTTTCATCCCTTCCTCTACAATCTGCCTGCTTAGTCTGTTGTCATCCCGTCCTCTGTAATCTTCCTGCTTACTCTCTTGTCATCCCTTCCTCTCTAATCTGCCCACTTTCTCTTGTCATCCCTTCCTCTACAATCTGCCCGCTTACTCTCTTGTCATCCATTCCTCTCCAATCTGCCTGTTCTCTTATCATCCTTTCCTCTCTAATCTGACTTTCTCTCATCCTCCCTTCCTCTGTAATCTTGCTGCTTTCTCTCGTCCTCCCTTCCTCCGCAATCTACCTGCTTTCTCTCGTCATCCCTTTCTCTGTAATCTTACTGCTTCCTGTCTTGTCATCCCTTCCTCTGCAATCTGCCTTTCTCTTGTCATCACTTCCTCTGTAATCTGCCTGCTTACTCTCATCCTCTCTTCCTCTGAAATCCACCTGCTTACTCTCTTATCATCCCTTCCTCTGGAATCAGCCTGCTTACTCTTTTCATCCCTTCCTCTGCAATCTGCCTGCTTCCTCTCTTGTCATCCCTTCCTCTGCATTCTTCCCTTCTCGTCATCCCTTCCTCTGTAATCTGCCTGCTTACTCTTTTGTCATCCCTTCCTCTGCAATCTGCCTTTCTCTTGTCATCCCTTTCTCTGTAATCTGCCTGCTAAGTCTCGTCCTCCCTTCCTCTGATATCTGCCTGCTTTCCCTGGTCATCACTTCCTGTGCAATCTTTCTGCTTTCTCTCTTGTCATGCCATCCTCTGTAATCTGCCCATTTATTCTCGTCATCCCTTCCTCTCCCAATCTGCCCACTTAGTCTCTTGTCATCCCTTCCTCTTGCAATCTGTCCGCTTACTCTCTCATCATCCCTTCCACTGCAATCTGCCCGCTTACCGTCTCATCATCCCTTCCTCTGTAATCTGCGTCCTTACTCTCATCATCCCTTCCTCTGCAATTTGCCTACTTACTCTCTTGTCATCCCTTCCCCTGCAATCTGCAGCTTACTCTTGTCACCCCTTCCTCTACAATCTGCCCATTTATTCTCGTCATCCCTCTCTGCAATCCGCCTGCTTACTTTGTTGTCATCCCTTCCTCTACAATCTGCCCATTTATTCTCGTCATCCCTTTCTCTGCAATCTGCCCGCTTCCTCTCTTATCATCCCTTCCTTTACAATCTGCCCGCTTCCTCTCTTATCCCTTCCTCTCCAATCTGTCTGCTTTCTCTTGTCATCCCTTCCTATGTAATCTGCCTTTCTCTTGTCTTCACTTCCTCTGCAATTTGCCTGCTTCCTGTCTTGTCACCCCTTCCTCTACAATCTGCCTGTTTATTCTTGTCATCCCTTCCTCTTGCAATCTGCCTGCTTACTCTCTTGTCACCCGTTCGTCTCCAATCTGCCCCGTTTCTCTTGTCATCCCTTCTTCTGTAATCTGCCTTTCTCTCGTCCTCCCTTCCTCTGTAATCTGCCTGCTTTCTCTCGTCTTCCCTTCCTCTGTAATCTAACTGCTTTCTCTCGTCATCCCTTCCTCTGTAATCTTCTTCCTTTCTCTCGTCCCCCTTTCCTCTGCAATCTGCCCGCTTTCTCTCATCACTCCTTCCTCTGTAATCTGCCTGCTTACGCTTTTCATCCCTTCCTCTGCAATCTGCCTGCTTCCTCTCATCATCCCTTCCTCTGCAATCTGCCTTTCTCTTGTCATTCCTTCCTCTGGAATCTGCCTGCTTAATCTCATCCTCTCTTCCTCTGCAATTTGCCTGCTTAATCTCTTATCATCCCTTTCTCTGTAATCTGCCTGCTTACTCTTTTCATCCCTTTCTCTGCAATCTGCCTGCTTCCTCTCTTGTCATCCCTTCCTCTGCATTCTTCCCTTCTCTTGTCATCCCTTCCTCTGTAATCTGTCTGCTTTCTCTCGTCCTCCCTTCATCTGTAATCTGCCTGCTTTCTCTCGTCATCCATTCCTCTGCAATCTTCCTGTTTTTCTCTTTTTTTTTTGAGAAGAATTTTATTAATTTTCTACAAACAAGACAAACAAAACATTAAAACATCAACTGTCATATGTATATCCAGTGTGTCGGTTGGTTCATCAGTTTTGTGCATTCATTTTGTAGTCTCAATTACAATTATGTTACATAACAACTCATATTGTCAATCCAAACTTATATATCCTAGTATCACTAAAAAAAAAAAGAAATTTTTGACTATACTTTTAATCATTCATGCTTTATGAGATAACAATACTTTAAATAGTTTATTCTGTAACATATCATATAATCATACCAAATCAATCCTAAAAACCCTTTATAAATATAGTGTCAATATTCTATTATCATATTTTATCATCTAGCCATTGATAAAAAAGATCCCAAATATCATAAAATTGTTTCTCCTCTTGCTCTCTAATTTCAAATGTCAATCTACTCATCTCAGCACATTCCAATATTTTCTTAATAATTTCTTCCCGTAATGGTATTTTCTCATTCTTCCAATTTTTAGGAAATACAATCCTAGTCACTGTTATTAGATTTACAATCAGGTATTTCAAATATTTACTACATGTATCAGGTAAAATTCCCAATAAGAAGATCTCTGGTTTCAAGTCTATTTGTTTCTTTGTCATTTTTTCCAACCACATGCAAATTTTAATCCAATATTTTCTGGCGTCCTCACAAGTCCACCACATATGGTAATATGAGCCAGGTATCTGATGACATTTCCAGCATTTTTCAGATTTGTTCTTAAACATTCTTGCTATTCTTGTCGGGGGAAAGTGCCACCTGTAAACATCTTGTACAAGTTTTCTTTATATGCTGTTGACATAGTCATTTTATAATTTTGAGACCGCAATTTTTGCCATTTCTCTAAATCAATCCTATATCCAAAATTCTTCCCCCAAACAATCATAATTTCTTTAACTTGTTCTTCCTCTAATTTAATTCCCAGTAAATAACCATATAATTTTTTAATCACCTTCTCATCAGTACCCATCAAGATCTTATCTAAATCAGTCTGTTTATCATAGAATCCCTCCATTTTAAAATCTTCATCATACCTTGAATGTATTTGCGCATATGAAAACTAATTCATCCTTATACCTTGTTCCTTTAAGTTTTTGGATCGATTTAAGTCCACCCTTTTCATCCAACAGTTCCCCATATCTAACTGTTTGTTCCTTCTTATAGATTATAGGATAGGAAAATGCTTCAATAGTCGATAACCAAACTGGAATTTTCAAATAACATTGTTTTTTTATCTTCTCCCAGTTTAACCACAAAGACTCCCGTATATAATGTCTTCTAAAATAACCCTGTGTTTTAGTTCCCTTATACCATAAAAAAGCATGCCAGCCCAACAGCAAATCATGCCCTTCTAATGTCAACAATCTATGCTTTCTTAATGTTATCCATTCTTTGACCCACATCAGACTTGCAGCTTGATAATACAATTCCCAATTAGGCAGGCCAAAACCTCCTCTAATTCTAGCATCTTGCAAAAGCTTTAGCTTTATTCTCGCTTTTTTACCTTGCCATATAAACTTCAGCATGATTTTATTTAAATCTTCAAAATAGTCTTTTCCAAGCCTAATTGGTATTGTTTGAAACAGAAATAGAATTCTGAGTAAAATATTCATCTTGATTGTTGAAATTCTCCCTATTAATGACAGTTGCAAGCTTTCCCATTTCTTCAAGTCTGTAGCTATCTGTTGTTTGAGTTTATTATAATTATTCTCTTTTAATGTGCTACATCTTGCTGTCAAATATATCCCCAGATACTTAATCTTATTTGTAACTTGGATTTTCAAAAGGTCTGCCAGTTCTTCTCTTTGTCTCAGTAACATGTTCTTTGTCAAAATCTTTGTTTTATATTTATTTATTTTCAAACCAGCCATCTCACCATATGTCTCTATCTTTTCCAATAACTTTGGAGCTGTTTCTAGCGGGTCTTCCAGAATAAAAGCTAAGTCATCAGCAAAAGCTTGTAGTTTGAATTCTTCCTTTTTAATTTTCATTCCTTTTATGCTTTTATCATCCCTAATATTTCTATTCTTCCAAAGTCAACACAAATAGCAAGGGGGATAGGGAACACCCTTGTCTTGTGCCTTTTCTTATATTAATAAAATCTGTAAGTTCTCCCTCCATCATTACCTTTGCTGTCTGTTTATTGTATATGGCTTCTATTGCTTGAATAAATTTTCTGGCAAAACCCATCTGTTCCAATAGTAATAACATAAATCTCCAGTTCACATTGTCAAATGCCTTTTGAGCATCTAGGAATATCAAAGCCATTTGCTTTTCAGGATGTGCCTCATAGTATTCCAAAGTGTCCAAGATTACTCTCATATTGTCTTTGATTTGTCTCTTTGGCAGAAATCCATTTTGATCTGGGTGGATAAAATTATTTAAATATTTTTTAAGTCTTTCTGCTAAAATTGAAGCAAAAATTTTATAGTCTGCATTCAATAAAGAAATAGGTCTATAGTTCTTAATTTGCAGTGGGTCAGCCTCTTCTTTTGGAATAAGTGTAATATAAGCCTCTGACCATGTTTTGGGTATCATCTTCTTTGACATAACTTCATTCATAGCTTCTAATAGTGGGATGCTCAATGATTCTTGAAATGTTTTGTAGAATTCTGCCGGAAGCCCATCTGGACCTGGTGCTTCCCCATTATCTTGTTTCTTAAGTGCTTCATTTAATTCCATCATTGTTATATTGCTTTCTAGCATTTCTTCAGTCTCTTTAGGTATCTTCGGTAAGTTAGCATTCTGTAAATACTGTTTGACTTTTTCCTCATCAATATTCTCTTGTTTATATAGTTGCCCATAAAAATCTCGAATAATTTCCTTTTTCTCCTTATTACCATAACAAACTTGGCCTTGATCATCTATTAGCTTCAATATTTTTCTTGATTCCTTCTCCTTTCTCAATTTATATGCTAGCCATCTATCTGGTTTATTTGCATCTTCAAAGTAATTTTGTTTAGAATTTCTAATTTTCTGTGCCAGTTCTTCTTTCTCTATTAATTCTATTTTATGTTTAATTACATCCAGTTTCAATTTAATATCTTTTTTCTGTGGCATTTTCTGTAATTCTTTTTCAAGTCTTTTATACTCATCTTCCAAGGCCTTAGAAGCTTGCCTTTTCCTAATATTCTTTTTTCTTGTATAATCTATTATCAAACCTCTAGCGTATGCCTTCATTGTATCCCACACATTCTGCGTTGAAGTATCTTCTTTTTTATTTTCTCTAAAGAAAAAAGCCAGTTCCTTCTCCATCCATTGTATAAAATCTTTTTCCTTTAAAATAGTATTATTTAATGTCCATCTCGATCTTTTTTTTTTTTTGTCCCTTCCATTTAATTGTCATTGGGCTATGATCTGCCCAAGTACTTGTTTCGATATTTGTTTCTTGAATATTGGACATTAATTCTGTTGAGATCCAAATCATATCTAATCTGGACCATGATAAATGTCTATTTGAATAAAAAGTATATTGTTTAGCTTTAACATTTCTTTATCTCCAAATATCTTTTAAAGTTAATTCTGTCTGTCATTTTAAAAAAAGATTTAGGGAGAGTCTTTCTATTTTGCTTTGTTGTTATTGCTATATAGTCCAGTTTATTCTCCACAATTCCATTAAAGTCTCCCATTATATTAACATAGTCCAGTCCAATTATTTTCATGTGTAGTTTTTTATAAAATTCTTGTTTATCATTCAGAGCATAAATTGCAATCAAGAGTATTTTTATATTATTGTCCATTATTTCCACCATTAATACTCTTCCGTCTTCATCTGTGTATATCAGTTTTGCTGGGATAGCCTCTTTAATGTATAGAACCACTCCTCTTTTCTTACACTGAGTCAAAGAAGTAAATAAATTTCCTTCTTATCATCCCTTCCTCTGTAATCCGCCTGCTTTCTCTCTTGTCATCCCTTCCTCTGCAATCTGCCTGCTTTCTCTCTTGTCATCCCTACCTCTGCAATCTGCCTGCTTCCTCTCTTGTCATCCCTTCCTCTGCAATCTCTCTGTTTCCTCTCTTGTCATCCCTTTTTCTGCAATGTCTGCTTTCTCTCTTGTCATCCCTTCCTCTGTAATCCGCCTGCTTTCTCTCTTGTCATCCCTTCCTCTGCAATCTGCCTGCTTTCTCTCTTGTCATCCCTTCCTCTACAATCTGCCTGCTTACTCTTTTGTAATCTTTTTCTCTGCAATCCGCCTGCTTGCTCGTCATCCCTTTCTCTGCAAATTGAATTCCACCGGTCTTAAAATTGCCAAATTTGGGAGATCCCTGCGTTAATCCTTCCAGCAGCGAAGTAAAAACACCAAAAAAAATCCACACAATGCGTTGGCAGTTAAAGAGTTTATGTAGAGAAGGCCACTCTGTGTTTTTGTGTGTAATTGTGTGTGATTGTGTGCGTGCGTGCGCAGAGATGCTTGTGTGTCAAGAGCCAGCAATCTTCCGTGCCCAGCACCTGCTTCCAGCCTCAGCTGGCCCACTGCTGCAGCTTCCGGTGCATGAGGAATGTGGTGTCTGGGGGGCGCCTCTGGGCCTGGAGCTTCAGGGGGGGCAGCCCCCCCACTTCCAAGGAGGGGGTCTCTGTGAACAACTCCCCCGGCTGGTAAAAGGCCATCAGGTTGGGTCCTTTCTCGGTGGCCGCCTCCTGCAACAAGAAGACAGGTTTGGCGGATCGCGGGCAAAGCACCCGCTGCTGCCTGCAAATCCCCCCCCCATGGTCCCATCGCTAGGGCCCCTCTCCCACCTTTTTGTCCCCAAGGGTGGGGTGATATTGGACGAGGGCGAGTCTCTCCTGCACGGCGGAGCCGAGCACTTGGTCAGCCGGCACCTGCAAGCTGATGAGGCCCCGGTAGAGCTGCTGCTCCCGCGGGATGTTTAGCCCTGGAAGAGAAGAATGGGGAGGGTGGGTGAGGATTCCCCCCCTTAAAAGCCTCCCCCAAGGTGTTGAGATGCCCCCCCATGAATGGGATGGAGACCCTCTGCCCCGAATACTGGTAGTTTTTGACTTACAACCATTCGTTTAGTGACCAAAGTTAGAAGGGCCCTTGGGGGAAAAAAGGGGATTCTGGGCGGTTTTTCAAACTTGTGAACAAAATTTTGTCAACTTCTCTCAAAGTGAGTAATAGGGGAAGCCAGATTCGCTTAGCAACTGGGTGCGACTCACTTAACAAGCCCAGGGACTCACTGAACAACCATGGCAAGAAAAGGTGGGGCCTTAGGCCAAAATGCATTTTCGGGAACATCTCGCTTTGTGACACAAAATTGTGGGTGCAAAGGTGAACATGCGGAGAAGAGGGCCCGGAATCCTTCAACCCGATGCGTAGGGCTGCCCAGGCACCCAGACTGGCAAGGCCCAGAGCACCCAGTGGCTGGGCATTATGGGCATGAGAGTCTTCCCCACTCCTAGTCAGTGAGGGTTGCTGCCATCAGGCCCCACTGAGCCCCCGCTTCCTCTCCCCCCCCGGAAAGATCTCACTCTCCCATTGGGGCCCCCACAGAAAAGGCCCTGCAGAATGCCTTGCTGGGTTCTCCCCCCCGGAGAGGCTCCTCCCCACTCACTCTCGCCCACGCGAGCTTCCGCGGTGCACCGGGCCACGAAGGAGTGCTGCACCAGTTGCTCCGCTGCCTGCCGGGCGTCGAAGGGCTGCTTGCGCGTGGCCCGTACCTCCGCCTCCAGGGCCAGGCTGCTGTGGGGCAGCGGAGCCCCCAGCTGGTGGGAGGCAGTGGTGGCTCCCCAGGGCTCCTTCCTCATCGTGCGGGAAACCCCCTGGGGGTCCCCAGGGAGACCAACAACTCCGGGTTGTTTCTCTCTCTGCTCGACCATCCCAAAGCGGACCTGCAAGGGGGAGGGGGGGAGAGAGAGAGAGAAAAAAACCCCCCGGTGTTCTCAAAGGGAAACCCCCAGCCCAGCTTTTCTCCCCCCATTCCCCACTTGCAGGGAGCATCCTCGGCTTGGAAGGGGCCCTTAAGAGCATCCAGTCCATCCCCTGCATGGGGCAGGATTCCCAATTAAGCAGAGGCACCATTAAAGAGAGAAGGGGGTCCCTCCTCCCCATTACAGGTCTGGGCCGGCTTTTCCCCCCTTCCCCTCTCCAAGACCCTCTGCAGGGAGCATCCCTGGTTTGGAAGGGCTCCATAAGGGCATCAAGTCCATCCCCTACGCAGGGCAGGACTACCAAACAGTTAAAGGTTCCCATCCCCCCGTGTTCCCCCCTCCTTCCCCTTACGGGTCTGGGGCCGGCTTTTCTCCCCTTAACTCCCCTCCCCACCCGAGCCCTCTGCAGGAAGCATCCTCAATTTGAAAGGACCCCTTAAGGGCATCCAGTCCATCCCCTGCACGGGGCCAGACTTTCAAGCAGTTAAAGGAAGGGTCCCTTTGCCCCGTGTGCCCCCCTTTTTCCCCTTACGTGTCTCGGCCTGGTTTCCCTCCCTCCCCGAGACCATCTGCAGGGAGCACCTTCGGCTCGGAAGGGCCCTTAAGGGCATCCAGTCCATCCCCTGCGCGGGGCAGACCTCCTCAGCAGTGAAAGGGTCCCTCCTCCCCCTTACGTGTCTGGGGCCCGGCTTCTCCTGCCATCCCCGCCGCAGGATGCCGCCGCCGGCCGCCCTGCCTGTCCGCTCCGGGGTGAGCGCCACAGCGGGGTCCGGGCGGCCGCCGGGCGAGGGGGGCGACAGCGGGGTGGGCGCCGCCGGGCAAGGGAGGCTCTCTCGGATCCCCGCGGGAAGCGCGCCGGCCATGGCAGGACCAAGGCTGCTCCCAGCTGCAGGGATCCCGGCTCCCCGCCCCCTTTTCCCTCCCCTGCCTCCGCTGCACTCCGCTTCGCTTTCCCGCCGCCGCCGCCGCCGCCGCCCGCCGCTCCGAAGCCAAGAGGGCGTCGCTCCGCTTCTCCTCGTCGCCGCCTCCAGAGACTTCGCTTCCGATCCAAGATGGCGCCCGGCCTGAAAGGGCCCTATTCCAAAGCTGGGGCGAGGCTATAGAGTCCGCGCAGCCCAGAAGGGGGTCTTTCCGCGAAGGAGAGAGAGAGCGAGAGCGCCCAGCCTTCCTACCCCTTCCTCATCTCCATCCTTTTGATCTCTTCTCGCCTCTGTTCCTGAGTCGTTTTGCAGGGTCAGAGATGTTATCTCGGCCAGCCCCCTTCCTGCTAATCTCGTATCTAGCATCAATGCAGCAGCTTATGCACCAAAGACAAATTCCTTGTGTGTCCAATCACACTTGGCCAATAAAGAATTCTATTCTATTCTATTCTATTTTATTCTATTCTATTCTATTCTAATTCTACTCCTATTCCTATTCTATTCTATTCTGTTCTTCATTCCATTATTCTATTCTATTCCATTCTTCATTCCATTATTCTATTCTATTCTTATTCTATTCTTCATTCCATTATTCTATTCTATTCTTCATTCCATTATTCTATTCTATTCTATTCTATTCTTATTCTATTCTTTTCTTCATTCCATTATTCTATTCTATTCTTATTTCATTATTCTATTCTTCATTCCATTATTCTATTCTATTCTCTATTCTATTCTCTATTCTATTCTTCATTCCAATATTCTCTTCTCTTCTCTATATTCTCTTCTCTTCTTATTCTACTCCTATTCCTATTCTATTATATTCATTCCATTATTCTATTCTATTCTAAATTCCATTATTCTATTCTATTATTATTTCATTATTCTATTCTATTCTTCATTCCATTATTCTATTCTATTCTCTATTCTATTCTTATTCTATTCTTCATTCCAATATTCTCTTCTCTTCTCTATATTCTCTTCTCTTCTTATTCTACTCCTATTCCTATTATATTCATTCCATTATTCTATTCTATTCTAAATTCCATTATTCTATTCTATTATTATTTCATTATTCTATTCTATTCTTCATTCCATTATTCTATTCTATTCTCTATTCTATTCTTATTCTATTCTTCATTCCAATATTCTCTTCTCTTCTCTATATTCTCTTCTCTTCTTATTCTACTCCTATTCCTATTCTATTCATTCCATTATTCTATTCTATTCTAAATTCCATTATTCTATTCTATTATTTTCTTAATTCCATTATTCTATTCTATTCTTCATTCCATTATTCTATTCTATTCTTATTCTATTCGTATTCTATTCTTCATTCCATTATTCTATTCAATTCTTATTCTATTCCTATTCCATTCCTATTCTATTCTTATTCCTATTGCATTCTATTCTTATTCCTATACTATTCTATTCGTATTCTTATTCCCATTTCTATTCCATCCCATCTCGCAAAGGTTTCTGAGAAACGTTCTCCTCCAGTGGGCCGAGCAGAGACTCCGAGGAAACGAAGGGGTTAACTGGGCTTCTTTTGAACCGGAGTCAATCAAACTTTCGGCCCCGCCTCCATATCCTGCGCATGCTCAGTCTCGGACTCGGCCTTTTACCTCAGCCGAGCCTCGCGGAAGAGAGCGCTGCGAAAGGGCGACGCGGTTATTATTCCCCGGAGTTCGAACTGGAAATCATAGCGAGGCCCCCGGCTCCGCGTGAGAAGGCAAAGCCGCCTTTATTTCGATCCCGTCGACACCCCGCAGGCCAGGGAGAAAGGGACGGGAGCCACCGCCCGGGGGAAGCCTGGAGCGGCTGAGAGAGAAGTAAAGCCGCGGCCGCAGCAAAAGGTTCCGCACAGCAACGAGCCTGCGTGGTGCGGGGGAGCCGGAGGCTAAAATGGCGGACCCGGGAACGACAGGGCCGAGCGGGGAGGAGGACCAGAGTTCCCCGAAAGTCTCCGCGGGGCTCAAGTGGGCCGCCAGAAGAGCCGCGGTGCGGCTGAAGACGAGAGCCCTCTCCTCCCAGAGCCCCGAAGGCCGCCCTGAGGGGCCACCAGGAGGCCGCTGACAAAAGGGGCCGCTGAGGGGGAAGTAGCGCCAAGGGGGAGGCGGAGGAAACCGTTGGAGTTTCCCGAGCTTTTCCAGCCCAGCAACTGAGCCAGCCAATCGGTGCGAAGCACCAGAGTCCGCTGGGCTCTCAGGCCGGGTCGCCAGGTGGCGCCAGAGAGCAACTGTCTCTGCCCTCCGACGAGGCTTTTATGGCTCCTGATTCTAAGCAGCTGCCAGCAGAAGGGCAGCCACCGCCTCAGCGGAGTGTATGCTCTGAACCGGCAGAGGACACCCTCAGCAAGATGCACCAAGTGGCCTGGGCAATCAAAGCATTGACAGCTTCCTCTTCAACAGGGCCTCATTGATATGGCTCCGGTCCCTCTGGTGACCTTCGCTTCCACCAGGACATCAACAAAGTGATAGCGGCTATGGAAGTCTCAGCGGATGCCACCTTGAGTGCCTCCAAGTTTGCTTCCAAGACCCTTGCCCTTTCAGTGCTGGCCCATCAATTACTGTGGCTACACTATTGGGAGGCGGATATGAAGCATACCTGGAACCTAGCCTCTGCTCCCTACAAGGGGGGCAAGCTGTTTGGAGAGGCCCTAGAGCTCCTTCTAATGGAGACTAAAGATGGGAAAAAGGTCCTGCCTTCTCTACATAGACCAGCTGGATCACATTTTTGTGGGCCTTCCTTTCAGCCCACAGATACGCAGTTTGATATCCCTCAACCCCAGAGGGCATACACCCACATATCAGACTGGGAATCGGATGGATCGGAATTCAGGAGCAGAAACAGAGAATACTTCCAAGACATGCGACCATTCTGGGGCAGAGGCTGTCGTCCCTTTCGCTGCTTCAAATGACGACAAATCCAGCTCTCCCATTGGTGGGCTATTCGCCAATCAACCTGCCCACTGGAAATTGACCAGGCCACCCTGCCTTGCCCGCCCATCCTCTTAACAGCCCCCTTTCTGGCTCTTCCCCCCCCCCAGACTTCCAGCGCCCCTTCTATTTCTTCCACAAGGGGTATCCCAGGATGCATTGAGGAGCCTCGCTTGATCTCAAGCGCCTGCCAGGCTGCCCCCTTCTCTTTTCTTGGTGTGCCGTGGCTGTTTCTTTGACAGGTGTGGAAGAGGTAGCTGGATTAGCCCCCCTCCCTCTCCCACCAATGAATGGAGTCTTTCAGAGGGCCAAAGAAGAGGGGGGGGGGCAAATAATCCCTGTGCTACTAAAGTGATCTTGTTTCAACAATTTTACCTTTAAAAATCTAAAACCATCCCTATCTATTGGACCGGACGGACTATGTGCCTACTTCTTAAAAAAGCTACCCACTGCCATAGCTGAACCTCTAAGCATAATTTTAGAAAAATCTTTCAGGACCAGCTCTTTGCCAAAACTATGGCCACAAGCCACAGTCATCCCCATCTTCAAAAAGGGAGACCCCAGCCTAGTTGAAAGTTACAGACCAATCTCCTTATGCTGCATCACCTGTAAAGTCGAATCAATTATTAACCAATCCATTATCCTCCACTTAGAGACAAACAACCTACTCTCCAATAAACAATTTGGTTTCAGGAAAAAACTATCCTGCACTCTGCAACTCTTTCACTGCAAAAACATATGGACTACACAACTTGATCAGGGCAAAGCAATAGATGCAATCTACATAGACTTCTGTAAAGCCTTTGATTCAGTGGTACATGACAAACTACTAAAACTAAAATCTTACGGTATCTCTGGACACCTGCATAACTGGATAGAAGCATTCCTGTCAAACAGACAACAAATGGTCAAAATTGGGAGTGTCCTATCAAATTCTATACCTGTCAACTAGTGTCCTCCAAGGCAGTGTTTTAGGGCCAACTCTTCATACTCTCCTTAAATGACCTCTGTGATCATATTAAGAGCAACTGCGTTCTCTTCGCTGACGATGTAAAGCTGTTCAACACCACCACCAATACTGCTACCCTTCAAAAAGGCCTTGACTGTGTATCAAAATGGTCAAACAAATGGCAACTTCAAATCTCAACAAATAAAGGCTCTGTCTTACATATTGGAAAAAAAAATCAGAAAATAAAACACAGGCTGAATAGTCAAGACCTTGTTGATGATCCAAGGTCTGTAAAAGACCTTGGAATACTCATCTCTAATGATCTAAGTGCTAGAGCCCACTGTAACTACATAGCCAAAAAGGCATTAAGAGTTGTTAACCTAATCCTATGTAGTTTTTTCTCTGGTAATATCACACTACTAACTAGACCATACAAAACATTTGCTAGACCAATACTCGAATACAGCTCATCAGTCTGGAACCCACATTACATATCTGATATTAGCACAGTTGAGAAAGTCCAGAAATATTTCATGAGAAGAGTTCTCCATCCTCTACTCGTTGCAGAAGACCTTATGCCACCAGACTTGAAATTCTTGACCTAGAAAATCTAGAACTACCCCACCTTTGGTCCGATCTAAGTATAGTATATAAAATTATACATTGCAATGTCCTTCCTGTCAATAAATACTTCCACTTCAATCATAACAATATAAGAGCACCAAGCTTGATTGCAGGAAATACGACTTCAGTAATGGAGTGGTCAATGTCTGGAATACTCTTACCTGACTGTGGTTTCTTTCCCAATCACATGGGAAAGTACCCAAACAAAGCTGAATACCATACATCATACATACATACATATATATGGATCTTTGGTTATTCAGGTTTTCTCCGCGTAAAATTGGAAGTATCTAGGAGACGTTTCGATTAAGTCTCAGTCATCATCTTCAGGCTTGGTCTTCGGCTTTGTGCTTCTCGGAATAATGTGAGCTTGCAGCTGCTTCTTCCTTTCAACTGCTAGTGGGGGTGTGACTTGATTGGGTGAGGGCTTGGCTGTGTTCTGATTGGGTGGGGGTGTGTTCTCATTGTTTGGGGGTTTGGCTGTGTTCTGCTTGATAGGGGGGTTGGCTGTGTTCTGATTGGCTGGGGGTGTGTTCTGTTCAGGTGGGGGCTTGGTTGTGCTCAGGTTAGTCTTAGTTGCTGGGGGATTTGAGCTGGTGAGCTATGATCCTGCTGTTTGGCTTCGTGGTCATGCCGCATCTTCATGGTGGGCGTCAGGTCGCTTCATGTATGGGTCAGAGGGTTTTGAAGCGGGTAGTGATGCAGCTGCGGTACGGCTTCTAGTCCATGGTCGTATCTCATCTTCTGTGTGGGTGTGAGTCTGCTTTTTACGTGGAAGTGTGGTGGTAGCATCTTGTGTGGCCCTCATGGGTGTGGGTCTGGTTCATTCTTCATGTTAGGTACTCGTTTGTTAATGAGGGCGGGTTTCCAAATGGCTGGTAGGCAGGAGGTATCCTCTCGTTTATGATATCTCGTTTATGAAAGGAAGAAGCAGCTGCAAGCTCACATTACTCCGAGAAGCACAGAGCCGAAGACACAAGCCTGAAGATGATGAATGTGACTTCATCGAAACGTTGCCTAGATACTTCCAATTTTATGTGGGAGAAAACCCAAATAACCAAAGATCCACATACAAATACCCGCGAAAACCTCAGAAAACATATATACTTAAGTTTTCACAGGTACTTACATGTATGGTATTCAGCTTTGTTCGGGTATTTTCCCACGTCATTATAGTGGTGCTTTTAAAGTTGTAGCAACATTTTGGCAGAATCTCATCGCCATCATCAGGCTTCTGTATTGTGTTCGTCTGTGAGTCAGACTTTCACAGTTGTTTCAGTTTTAAATTTGGGGCTAGCCTACTGCTGTGCCAGAATGGTTTTTTCTTTGTCCTGATTGGTCTTGGTCTGTGTTTATTGGTCTTGGAGTTTACTGTGTTCTGCTTAATTGGTGTTTCTAATACCTTCTGCCTGTTTTGTGGCTTTTTTGTCTTGGTTGGCTGGCAACATTGTGTTCCTGTATTGGAGGCCTTTAGTGCAGCTTGGCTCTAAGTAAATGGACGGCTATCATTTATTAGGAAGCTAGGTTTCACCTGGGTGCCTGGTTGGGGTGTGTTTGAGCTGGAGGTATGGGGGTGGAATCTGTTTGTGCCCAGGTGTTTGCCTGGCTTGTGGTGTGGAGATTTTTTTGTTTGAGAATGCAGGCTTCCAAATAATTGACAGTCCGGTGGAATCATCTCTTCTATTCAGGCTTTCAGGTCTTTTTTCAATCTCTATGGCTTCTCTGATAATTCTGTGGCTGGGGTTTTCTATAGTGGCTAAGGTTTTGGTGCCATTGAAGTTGATGCTATGACCTGTGGCTTTCATGTGTTGGATTAGTGAGGACGTGTGTTCCAGCTATTTTACTGCATTTTTGTGTTCATCCAGGCGGGTACTTATTCTTCTATTGGTCTGTCCACTGTATGTGGCCGGGCATGATGCACAGGGGACTTCGTATATGCCTTGGTTTTCCAGGTCAATTTTATCTTTGGGGTTTCTAAGGATGGCTGCTATTTTTCTGTCTGTTTTGAAGGCAGTCTTGATGTGATGCCTGTGTAGTAACTTACTGATTTTGTCTGTAGTAGCTCTTATGTAGGGCAGGACAGCTGTTCCATAGGTCTGTTCATCCACTATGTCTCAGTGTGTTTTTGTGGATCAAGCCAGTGATTTTGCTTTTGTGGAAGCCATTGGCTGTCAGTACTTTAGTCAGGGTGCATAGTTCAGTCTTTATGTGTGTCTTGCCTGCCAGGTGTTTGGTTCTGGTGATTAGTGTTTTGGCCACAGAGTTTATCTGTGCTGGGTGGTGGTGGGATTGGGTGTTGAGGTAGCGGTAGGTGTGTGTTTTCTTCTGGTATATGGTGTGTCCTAGTGTGCCATCTGTTTTTTTGTAGATTAGTACATCTAAGAATGGTAGTTGTTTGTTTGTTTCCGTTTCCATGGTGAAATTGATTTTGGGGTGTGCGCTGTTTAGGTGGGTTAGGAAATTGTTTAGGTTTTCTTTTCCATGGGGCCAAATCACAAATGTGGCATTGACCATAGTTTGGGTTTGTGGGTGGCATTAGCCAGGGCTCTGGATTTGAATTCTTCCATGAACAGGTGAAGATCCCATAGGGGCTCCTTCAATTTGTTTGTATCTTTGTCCTTTGTATATGAAATATGCGTTGGTTAAACAGTGTTCTGCTAGTTCCACGAGGTGTTTATCTGGTTGGTATTTATTTTTGATGATTTCAAGAGTTTCTTTTATCGGGACTTGAGTGAATAGTGAAACCACGTCGAAACTTACAAGCAGATCTTCTTGCTCCATGTGTAGATCTTTGATCATTTCCAAGAAGTGGTATGAGTTTTGTACATGAGAAGCTGCTGTTTCAGCATGGGGCTGTAGCTCTTTTGCTAGGTGTTTAGCCAGGTTTTGTAGTGGTGCTCCTCTGGAGCTGACTATGGGTCTGAGAGGTATGCCTTTGTGTATTTTTGGGAGGCCTTATAGTTTGGGGCATCTAGAAGATTTTTCTCTTGGGATGATCGTCTGTTGGATCTCTTTGCTCATGTGGCTGGTTATAATTTTCTTCTTGGTTATTTTTTTTCCAGATAAGTGGTTGGGTCTGTGCCACTGCTCTCTGACAGCCCCCCTCCCATCCTCAGATGCCTAAATAACCCCCAAAAAGCCTTAGGTGGCCCGGTGGTCTTATACTTCACCCCACCCCCAGGCAAGAGCTGACTCTTGCAGTTTCCACCTGGGATCGGGATTTCCCCCTTAATCGGCCCGAAATGCCCCTCCGCGGGCCTTTTCAACCTCCTTGGCTCCACATTCGCACAGCCAGGCAAAAGCTGACCCTGTGTCCGCGCACATGGAGGGGAGGGAGAGGAAGCCCCTCGGTTGGCAACCAGGAGCTGAAAGAAACCCACGTGGGGCTGACCACCTGTAGCTTATATTCTTCTTCCCCTCCCCAAAAAATCTGCTTGGGGGGGTTAGAGTAGATGACTCCGAAGTCCCTTCCAACTCTTGTTACTCTGTAAAACATAAAGCCCAGCTGATGCGCTGCGTGGCTGCTTCCCCCCTCATCCTCCGTGGCACGAGACTCTCGTCTCTTGCCGGACGGGCGGGCGTGACCCCCCAAAACCTTTTCCCCACGTTGATCAGACCTCTTCCCGCTTATCTCCCCCCCCCAAAAAAAAACGCACCCAGCTGATGGTCTGCGAGGCCTCTCCATCCTCCACCAGCCAAGTTCCTTCCTGGCTTCCCAAGCCCCTTCCCCAAATGCCGCTCCCTCTTTCTGCTCTGCAAGGGAGCGGGCAGCGACGACGTCCTCCCCCTCTCCCTTCGCCGATCGCCCCCCTCCCCCCTCCGACGCGTAGCGCGCATTTCGCCCGCTGCCTCCCCCTTTCCTGTGACTGGCGCAGCCTGGCTATTTTTAGCAGGCGAGGAGGCGGAGTGGGGGGGCTCCCTGCGACGCCCACCGCTTCCCCACCGCCCTTTCCCGCATCGCTGCGGCTCCTCTCCTGCCTCCCTCGCCTCCGCGCACGTCCGAGCTTTGGAACCGCGCAAAAGAAAAAAAAAATAAATAACCCTGGCGCAACCCCGCCCGCTTGAATAGAGTTGCTCCCCCCCCCTATTGCACAAGTGGAGAGAAAATTCGGGCAACCCCCCCCCGCGAAAAGAAGCGGGGGGGGGGTTGGTCACGGGTGGACAAGGAGGGACCGCGCAGCCTGGGGTTTTACAGGATGGGGCCCAGCAGCTCCGCCAAAGCCGTTTAATCCACCCAAACAAGGCCGTGGCATAATCGCTTGGGGTTCACCCCCCCATAAAGGAGTCTGACGTGTGGGATAGATAGATAAACAGAATTGGAAGGGACCTTGGAGGTAATCTAGTCCAACCCCCATTACCTCATTAGACCCTCTGTTTCTGGGGCGGGTCTGTTCTTACCCCCCTTTTTTTCACCACCCCCATAAAGGAGTCTGACGTCGTGTGGGATAGAGGATGGATTAACAGAGTTGGAAGGGACCTTGGAGATCATCTAGTTCAACCCCCCCATTACCCCATTAGACCCTCTGTTTCTGGGTGGTGGTGGTCTCTTCTGCACCCCCACCCCTTTTTTCTCACCCCCACCCCCAACCCTGCCACGGGGGGGGGGGGAAGCGGGAGGAGAAAAAAAAAAGCTGATTCAACAATTAAATCTTTTTTTTAATATTTACAATATCATTTTCCATTTCTTGCAAGGATTTTTTTGTTGTTTAAAAATGTGTACAGCGTCTCAGCTCCAGCCCAGCCTCCCCCTCCTCCCCTCCCCCACCGCACCCCTCTTGGGAGGGAGGGAAGGAGGGGTGTGTGCAAACGACCCCCCCTCCCTTACCCCCCCACCCCCACAAACACCCACCGGAACTTGCTTCATCCAGCCACCAGCCAGGTCATAACAAATCAAACCGAGGATAAAAGCGGCACCCTCCTCCATTTTTCAATCGGCTGCTCGGTTCAAATCCCAGCAGCTGGAGAGGGAGGAGAAGTCCTCACCCCCTCCCCACTTCACCGGGCTTGGGGGGGGGGCTACAAAAGTCTCAAAGTTTGGGGGGGGTGCGGAGGCTCTGTTGAAAAAAAGGGGAGGGGGAGATTTTGCAAGATTGTTCTTCAAAGTCAAGTGCAGGTTGCTTGAAAAAAATTGATCCCCTCCAAGTCTCATAAAAATAGATTTTTTTTTCTCTCCATGGGGGGGGAGGGAGGGGGGGAAAGGGGAAGGAGGAGGGGGGGTCACCCAGCCGTCATGCCCAGAATGAAAAATGTCCACAGCAGACAAAGGAGGGGGGAGAAGAAATGTGAGAGCCCCTCCCTCACGTTTCCGCAAAAGGCACCTCCCGACCAAGGTCATCCATCCGCTCCTTTTTGCCTCGAAGAGACCCCCCCCCCAGGGTGGGCTGAGGAAGGGGTGGGGGGGAAGAGCAGACCTCTCGTCCTCTTTCTGGAAGAGACCCTCACCAAGGTGGGCACCACTGGTCAGGAGGGAGGAAGTCTAATGGGGTGGGTTGGACTAGATGACCCCCCGGGCCCCTCCTTGGAAAATATATGTATTCTGGGAAGCCACTTCCGAAGGAGGGGGAGAAAAAGCCACGAAAATTGGCTGGAGATGGAGGGCAGAAAGACAGCGCCCCTCCCTCCTCGCCCCCACAGGAGCCATGGGTGGGTCTCTCCCCCCCCCCCAAGGAAGCGGTGGGGGGGGGAGTGGATTCCAAAGGGATCCTTTGCAATGGCTGCTCCGACCCAACTTGTGGGTGCTTCTAATGGCGGAGGAAGGGGAGGGGGGAGCCCGGGGGGGGCATGAGTGTAGAGATGTGTGTGTGTGTGTGTTTGATGGTCAAAGTGCCCCTGGGGGCGTTCCTCTCCCTGGCACCTTTCCAGCCATTGCCAAGACCCTCAGTCATTCAAACAAGCCATTGCCAAAAGGACCCCTCCTCCATCGACCACCCTGCACCCCCTACCTACCTCTACACCATAGGTCTCCAACCTTGGCTCCTGGAAGCCTGGCGGACTTCAACTCCCAGAATTCCACAGCCAGCTTTGCTGGCTGTGGAATTCTGGGAGTTGAAGTCCGCCAGGCTTCCAGGAGCCAAGGTTGGAGACCCCTGCTCTACACACACACACACACCCTGCTGAGTTTGGCACAAAAACGTTTGTTTTTTAGGTCTTTCGCTATTTTTGTTTTGTTTTGTTACAAAATAATTGTTTTCCTTTTTTAAAAAAAAAAAAGCAAACCAAGGTATCGATATATATTTATTCATAATAAAGTCTCTTCTTTTCTTTCTTTTTTTCTTTTCTTTAAAAAAAGGAAACCAACGTTGCAAAGAGAGGTGTGGGGGGATCCCCCAAATGGCTTAGAATGAAACTATCCCCCCTCCAACTCTTCCTGTCACCCCCCACCCATCTTCGCTTTCCTTCTTTTCCTTCCTTCCTTCCTCCCCCTTTTTTCCTTCCTTCCTTTTCATTTCCTTCCTTCCTTTCCTTCCTCCCATTTTTCCTTCCTTCCTTTTCTTCTGTCCCTTCTTTCCTTCCCCCCTCTTTTCCTCCCTCCTTCCCATTTTTCCTTCTGTCCTTCCTTCCTTTTCCTTTATTTCCTCCCTCCCTTTTCCTTCTTTTTTCATTTCTTTCCTTCCTTTCCTTCCTCCCTTTTCCTTCTTTTCCTTCCTTTCCCTCCCTCCTTCCTTTCCTTCCTTTCCTTCCTCCCTTCTTTTCCTTCCTCCCTTCCTCCCATTTTTCCTTCCTTCCTTTTCTTCTGTCCCTTCTTTCCTTCCCCTCTTTTCCTCCCTCCTTCCCATTTTTCCTTCCTTTCCTTCTGTCCTTCTTTTCCTTTCCTTTATTTCCTTCCTTCCTTTCCTTCCTTCCTCCCTTTTCCTTCTTTTCCTTCCTCCCTTCTTTTCCTTTTCCTTCCTTTCCCTCCTTCCTTGCTTCCAGGGAGCAAACAAAAGAGGAAGGGATCATCCAAGAAAGCAGAGGCAACAGATGGAAAATTGAAGGGGGGGGAAAACAGAGAAAGGAGGGATGATTTGGCCTCTTCACAGGGCTCTGGGAAAGAAAACACACCAAATTAAAGGAAGAAATGTCTTCCAGGCAGTCCTCAACTTAACGACCGTTCATTTAGTGACTGTCCAAAAGTTACAGTGACACTGAACAATGCGACTTACAAACATTTTTCACACTTAATGACCGCTGCAGCCTTCCATTCGTGTAATCAAAAGTCGGAAGGTTTTGGCAACTTGACTCCTATTTACGATGGTGGCAGTGTCCCGACAGAGCAAAATTCACTTAACAACCATCTTAGGAAACAACTGTCATGATTCGCTTAAGGACCGGGGCAAGAAAGGTTGTAAAATGGAGCAAAAACTCGCCCGAGGCATGTCTTACTTTAGCAATACAAATGTTGGGACTCCACAGAAAGTCCAAGAGAAGCAAGTGGAACCACACAAGCCCCGCTGCTGCGACCGTTGTTAAGCGAGCTGTGCCCTGATTTACGACCACCCTTGCCAGGCTCTCTTAAGCGAAGCCCTGAGGTGGTTTTTTAGTGGTGAGAAAGACTATTGTTAAGCAAAGAAGGGGACTTTATGGGGCTTCAGGGGGCATTATGCCCGTCGTAAACATGAGTCGCCACACCTCCTAATTTGGATTGCGGGACCATGGGAGGGCGCTGCCAACGGTCGGAAGAGTGAAAAATACATGCCGGTTGACCACGTATGAAGGGAGGAAAGAAAAATAAGGGGGAAGGGAAGGGAGGAAGGAAGAAAAGAAAAGAAAGTGACATAGAACGGAGGGTGGGAGGGAGGTTGGATGGAAGGGGGGGGAGAGAGAAAGCGAAGGGGAAGAAGGAAGAGAAAGAAAGGAAAAAAGGAAAGAAAAGAAAGTGACAGAGAAGGAAGGAAGTATAGGGAAAGAGAGGAAAGAAAAAGGAAGGAATGAAGAAACAGGGAAGACGGGAAGAAGTAAGGAATGGAAGGAAGGAGGGAGAGAGAGAGAGAAAAAAAGAAAAGAAATAAAAAGGAAAGGAGGAAGGAAGGATAGAATGGAGGGTGGAAGGGAGGTTGGATGGAAGGGGGGGAGAGAGAAAGCGAAGGGGAAGAAGGAAGAGAAAGAAAGGAAAAAAGGAAAGAAAAGAAAGTGACAGAGAAGGAAGGAAGTATAGGGAAAGAGAGGAAAGAAAAAGGAAGGAATGAAGAAACAGGGAAGACGGGAAGAAGTAAGGAATGGAAGGAAGGAGGGAGAGAGAGAGAGAAAAAAAGAAAAGAAATAAAAAGGAAAGGAGGAAGGAAGGATAGAATGGAGGGTGGAAGGGAGGTTGGATGGAAGGGGGAGGGGGAGAGAAAGAGAGGGGGAGGAAGGAAGAGAAAGGAAGAAAAAGAAAGTGAGAGAAGGAAGAAAAAAGGGAAAGAAAGAAACAGAGGATGGGAAGAAGGAAGGAAGGAAAGAAAAAAGGGAGCAGGAGGGAGGAGAGAAAGAAAAAGGGAGGGGAGAAAGAAAGAAAAAAGGGAGGGAGGGAGGAAGAAAGAGGAAGGAGGGAAAAGAAAGTGACAGGGAGGGAAGGAAGGAAGAAAAAGATGGTGCATGGGAGGAACAAAAAAAATAGGGAGGGAGAAAAAGAAAGAAAAAAGAAAAGGAGGGGAAGGGAGGAAGGGAAAGAAAGTGTCAGAGAAGGAAGGATGGAAGGGAATAAGAAAGAAAAAAAGATGGAAGGTGGGAAGGAAGGAAAGAAAAAAGGAAGGAAGGATGGAAGGGAAAGAAAGGAAAGAAAGAAAAAGAAAGACAGGGAGGATGGGAAGAAGGAAGGAAGGAAAAAGAAAGGAGGGAGGGAGAGAAAGAAATAAAGAAAAAGGAAAGGGGGGGAGAGAGTGTCAGAGGAAGGATGGAAGGGAAAAAGAAAGAAATAGAAAAGCAGGGAAGATAGGAAGAAGGAAGGAAAGAAAGAAAAAGAGGAAGGGAGGAAGGGAAAGAGCAAAAGAAGGAAGAAATAAGAAGAAGAAAGGTAGAAAGGAAGGGAGAGAGTGAAAGAAGAAAGGAAGGAAGGGAGAGTGAAAGAAGAAGGAAGAAATACAAAGAAGGGAGGAAAAGAGAGAACAAAAGGAAGAAAGGAAGAAATAAAAAGGATGGATGGAAGGAAGGAAGCTACAGACAGGGAGACACCCAGTACTCAAACTCCTCCCCATTTCATCTTGGGGCTTCTTCCTGCCCAGACAGGAAGTGGGGGTCTAGCTGTCCACCATAGAGTCCAGGGTGGGGGGGAGAGAGACTTTCTCTTGGGGAAAGCCACTTTTCTACTTGGTGGGAGGCCCACCGGTGCCCCCCCGATATATCCTCTCAGGCCTGGTTGCCCTCGATAGACCCCTCCCCATTAGATGGAGGGCTGGGGGGGGCAGTCTCCGATGGCCTAAGCCACATGCTCCCCACCCAGGACCAGCGTGGAGAACGATGCCAGCCCCCAAAATATTGAGAAACCCCCCTTGCTGCCCCAGAGGGGGTCCCCCCACTTCCCGGTCTTTGGGCCACGCCCCCATTGGTGACCTGGAACCTGGACAACACGCCAGCGGCAGGATTGTGGGCTCGCATACACGGCTCCGTTGATGCAAATAGCACTGACCGTTGGCGCGGGAATGCTTCCTGACACACCCATCTCACAACCCTAGGCCCCTCCCCCCAAGACCACTGAGACCCACTGCTCAAAAACTGCAGAAACATTGGTTGAGGGCCCCCCCGCCCCCCCTGCAGGATGGAGGAGAGCAACCAGTGCTCTCTGGTGGGATCCGGTGCCAGATGTGTGGATCGAGGTGACTGTGAAGATGGTCATGGAAAAGGGGGCAGATCCTTCCTTCTTTCCTTCATTCCCTTCCTTCTTTTCCTTCCTTCCCTCCCTTCCCTCCCTTCCTTTTCTTCCCTCCTTCCTTCCCTTCCTTCCCTCCCTCTACATTTGTTAACTGCTGTTTCAAGTTAGCTTACCCAGCGCCCGAAACTGCTTCCTCCTCCTCTTCTCCGGGGGGTCCCCCTCAAGGAAATGGCGGTAACTCCGTTTGCCAAGGGGGGGGGAAGGCTTCTCCAAACGCCCACACACACACTCCCCCAGCACCTCCTCTCCCTTGTACCCTCCCCCCAACCACCAGAGCCCCCAAACAGCCTCCAAATCCCGCTTTCCAGACATGGGAGTGGAAGGACGCTGTTCTTGCCTCCTCTGTTCTGTCCCCCCCTGTAATTCCATGCTTGGACTCCTCCTCGGAAGGAATGGTGGCGAGCCACGCAGGGTGCGCTTCCAGGCCATGCCACATCATCGTGCCGCGCCATGTCATCATGCTGCGCCACGTCGTCACGCCGTACTACATCCTCGTGCCACGCCACATCCTTGCTCTGCGATGCCCCCCCTGGATCTAGGCAATAGAGACCGCCGATCCCCACCGGGCGCTCCCCTCCCAACTTTCGGTTGCCGTACCTCCTACAGTGTGATATAAAAGGCCTTAGTACGGGCCACGGGGCGGGAAGAAGGGCCTTCCCCGTGGGGAGGGGGTGAGTGAGTGGGGCAGGTTGGCAAGAGGATGCCCCGTGTCTCCTTCCCCTGTCCCTCCCACTGGGGCGTCTTTGGGCACCGGAGGAACGACTATACACGGGTGGTGGAGTGAGGGTGCGGGAGGGTGTTGTTGTGTCCGGTAGGGAAAGTGTTGAACGGGTGCAAGGCCTGCATACTGCTGATGGTGCTGGGAATCATGGTGATGGTGTTGGGCGTCATCAGGGGCACGTCATCGGGCGCCCGGCGCAGGGCCAGGGTGTAGTCGGGAGGGCAGGCGGGACGTAGGATTTCATGCGCTCGCAAGGGCTCGAGGTCGTGCGCATCATGCTCCAAGTGTTTGATCTGCAGTGACATAATCTCTTCCTCCTGGCCGCCATGCACCAAGTCGTTGGCAGCGCTGCGCTGCGGGCTGAGACGCCGCCCGCTCCGCAGCTCGTGCCGCTTGTCCCGCTTGTAGTAGAGGGCGGCGAAGGCCAGGATGTTGAGGAAGAGCAAGGAGGCACCCACCGCCACCGTCACGCTCAGCTCGGTGGAGTAGTCCCGTGTGTCCCCCGGGAAGGGCACATAGCGGGGCGGGCGCCCTCCGTCATCGTCGTCTGGTGGAAAGGTGGCGATGGGCTGGCGCGTCGTGCTGGGGCCCAGCCGGGTGCCAGGCCAGCGTGTGGCGTACGGGGCCACCCGGGTGGTGGTGGAGGTGTAAGGGGGCTCATGGAGGTTGTGGAGGTGAGGCACCAGTTCCAACCAGAAGGCTACCTTGTTGGCCCGGTAGTTGTCCCGGACGCGGGGTTTCAAGCCGATGTGCAGGTACTGCTTGTCCTTGGTGTTGAACTTGGTCCACACCACCTCCTCGAAGCGGTTGGGCTTGGTGTGGATAAACTTGGTGTCCTGCGGCACGGGATGGTTGGGGTCCCTGTGGGGCAGGGGACGGGCGGGCAGAGGAGAGAGAAAAAACAACAATGGGTGGAAATTCACCAAGGGCAGAGAAGCAACCTAGGACTAAGGAGGAATAATTTCCTAACAGTTAGAACAATTCACCGGTGGAACTGCTTGCCACCAGAAAGCGGAGGTTTTGCAGAAGAGACTGGGCAGCCTTTTGTCCGGGATGGCTTAGGGCAGGGGTGTCAAAACACCCAACTCAGAGGCCACCCACCAAGGATCCCACAGTCCTCTTCCTCCCCGCTACCCCTTCCCTGCTACCACTGATGATGTTCCCTAGTTGGGTCACGAAACATCTGCAAGGAAACAACCCAACTGGAAGAACACCAAGAACCTCACAGTTTGCCTCCTCCTCCTCTCCTTTTCTTCCTCCTGTTTTTCTTCCTCTTTCTTCCCCTCTTTCAGCGCTGATGATGTTCCCTAGTTGGTCATGAAATGTTTGCAGAGGAAACCACCAAACTCAGAGAACCCCAAGGACTCCACAGTCTTCCTCTTTCTCCTTTTCTTCTTCTTCCTCCTCCTCCTCTCCCTCCTAACACTGATGATGTTCCCTAGTTGGGTCATGAAATATCAAATATCCCCTTCTATGGGCAAGGAGGGAATAAACTTGGATCTTTAATGTGCCTTGGCTTTGAGCAGCCTCCTGACCCTATTACTGGTAGGACTGACCAGGGTGGGCTGCTACCAGTTTGCTCCAGTTTGTGGGAACCATTTGCTAATTTTTATCATTTATCATGATCGGTTCGGACGAACCAGCAACTGCCCACCCTGCCTGCCTGGCCCTGCCATGCCCCGGAGCCCCCACACTCCCTGTTTTGGATGCCAGGTAAGTACATCGGGGAGGATGAAAAATCGGCCTCCCAGAAGTCCATTTTCGGCCTCCGGAGCCCGGGGAGGCTGTTTTTGCCTTCCTTCCTTCCTTCCTTTCTTCCTTTCTTTCTTTCTTTCCTTCTTCCCTCCCTCTCTCTCTCTTTCTTTCTTTCTTTTCTTTCTTTCCTCCCTCCCTCCCTCTCTCTTTCTTTCTCTGTCTCTCTCTCTCTCCCTCCCTCCCTCCCTCCCAAGTGCTTTTTCCAGAGGCCAGTGGACATTCTGTGTTTTTCTCCGAAGGCCTTTGTTTCGAGGAGCCTTTGTTCGTGTCCTCGGGGACACCTGAGTGGTGCAAAGGGTTGTGGAGTCCACAACAAGGCTCCGTTCCAAGAAGGCCCCATACCTGTTTGCAACGCTCAGGTGACCCTGAGGACACAGGCAAACCTCCAACGTGGCCTCAACGGCCCTCTAAAAAGGGTGCAAATTACCCGCTGCTTGCAAAGAGTATCATTCCTTCCCTTCCCCATCACTCTCCAATCGGAGCTGAGGAAGCTCCTGGGATGAGGAGCAAAACATCTTCAAAAGACAAAAACTAGAAAGTCCAGTTGCCTCCTGAAAAAAGCAGTTTTGAGAGAGAGAGAGAGGGAGAGAGAGAGACGGAAAAAGGAAGAAAAAGAAAAAAGAAAGAAAAAGAATGAAAGAAAGAGAAAGGAAGGAAGGAAGGAAGGAAGGAAGGAAGGAAGGAAGGAAGGAAGGAAGGAAGGAAGGAAGGAAAAGAAAAAAGAAAGAAAGAAAGGGAAAGAGGAAGAGAAAGAAAGAAAATGAAAAAGAAGAAGGAAGAAAGAATTTTAGAATCAGAGAAGGGGAAGGGACCCTGGAGGTCTTCTAGACCAACCCCCTGCTCAAACAGGAGACCCTATATATGCACATACATACATACATACCGCATGTCTAGGGAGATTCTCAGTCATCCAGGTCAGGATTTAGAGTCCTTGCAGACAAGCTGGTCATTTGCATCCTTTTTAAAGGGTCGTTGAGACCACTTGGAGGTTTATCTCCGCCCTCCCTCCAACTTCCAAGTGGCCTCAACGGCCCTCCCAAAAAGGACACAAATGACCAGCTGCCTGCAAAGAATATGAATCCTTCCCTTCCCCCGCCACCCTCCTGTCAGAGCCGAAGAAGCTTCTCGGAGGAGAAGGGAAGCCTTGGGGACAACCACAACCTGGAGAACTTGAGAATCTCCTGAAATAACAACAATAACCACAACCACCACCCCCACATCGGCGTCGTGCTCACCCTGTCTTCGCAAAATTGGTCCAGTAGGTCATGACCACGGCGCTCAACATGACGTCATTCTTGGAGAAGTTGCAAGGGAAGAGGTCCGTGGCCCCAATCATGGGCACGCCGAAGACGTAAGGGATCTCGTCTCCATGGGCTGCGTCGGCCCACTCGGGCCGCGTATCTGTCTGGCAGTGATGGTAGAAGGTGTAGAAGTAGACAGGTGACTGGTACTCGGCGTGGAGCTTGGCTGTGGCTACAGCAGGCGCCACCCACTGGTGGTCGGTGAAGAGCGCCAGCAGGGTCTTGCGGCGCATCTCACCGTTGTCCCGGTCGGCCCAGTCAGTGTACATGAATTTGATGGTCTCCCGCAAGATGTCCTTGCCCTCCGGGTACCCGTACAGGTTGTCCACGAAGTTGGAGATGGTGAAGTCGAAATAGCTGGCCGAGATGCCGTCCTCGTTCTCCATGGAGTCCTCCACGAACTTCAGACCCTCCCCTTGGTTGACCCCAATCAGGATGTCGTAGTTGAGGAACTCGCCTTGCTGCATCAGGATCTCCGGGTCATCGGGGACCACGTCGCCATCCACCACGGGGCCAAAAGCGATGTGGTAGCGGGCGGGCTGGATGTCTTGGTCCACCAGCTCCCGGTAAGGTTTCCGCCGTAGGCATTCCACCGTACTGCCGGTGTCCAGGTGGTCACAGCCGACCTTGGAGGCCAACATACGGGTGTACTTGAGCGGCTGGTAGTTGACGGACCAACTGGATATGGCAGTGCCGCTCTGAGCGATGGCTTTCTGGAATAAACCTGTGGGACGGGGAAGGAGAAGAGGGATCAGCAACCCAAACGGACAAGGGTTACCAGGGCTCGAAGGTTAGAGCAGAGAGCAGCGGGCTGGGGACCACTGGTAGTCCACAAGACAATTTGGGTGGTCTGCAGAAAAATATCACCCCTCTCAAAGCAATGAATCCAGGCTGCGTAGGAACACAAGATTGCGCTGCCCACAAGGCCCTCGGGAACACAAGGCTTGTGTTGCTTGCATGGCACACACCATGAGGTAGTGAGGGAAGGGGGGAAAGGACAGAGGGGAGAATTTGCCCCACTTGCCCCATGCGCCTCGCCTGGCCCCTGGGGCTGCTTCTTTCTTCTTCCGCTTCTGGCTGCACGCAAGGAAAGCAGCCAAAATCTTTCTTTCCCTCCCCCAAACTCTGCCAGAAATGAGTCTTTGGGACCCTGCAAGGCCTCCTGCTCCAAGAGGCTGCGAAGACTCCTTTCTGGCAGAGTTTGGGGGAGAGAAAGAAAGACTTCTGCGGCTTCTGCTGTTTTCCTTGCATGCAGCCAAAAGTCTCTCCTCTCTGCCTCTCTCTCCCCCTGAGAATGGAGCTGGAGACGGCATCCTTGCGATCCCAATTAAAGAATGACGGATCGGTTAGGAAAACGGGGTGAGGGATTTCCCTGCAGACTTTTTGGGGAGGATTTTCCCAAGGTCTCCAGTCTACGGGATTTAAAATGATGAGTTGGGTGGTCCCTGAGGTCCAAAAAGTGGGCGACCACTGGTTTACAGCACTGAGTGGTTTACGGAGTCAGCGTCTCTTCCCCCCCCCCCCCCCCGACAATCTGAGTCCTCATTTTACTGACCTCGGAAGAAAGGATGAGAGACTGAGCCGGTTAGGACCAAACTGCTGGCAGTGGGCAGAGTCACCTGCAATATTGTATTCTAACCACTGCGTCCCTACAGTTTCCTTCCTTCCTTCCGTTGCTTCCTTCCGTTCCTTCCTTCCTTCCTTCCTTCCTTCCCTCCCAAGCAGCACCACTTAGACTTATATACCACTTCACAGTATTTTAAGCCCTCTCCTTCGTTCCTTCCTTCCTCCCTCTTTCCCTTCTTGCCTCTCTCACCATTTTCTCTCCTCCCTCCCTTCCTTCCTCCCTTCTTCCCTCCCCATTTTCTCTCCTTCCTTCCTTCCCTCCTTCCTTCCTTCCTCCCTTCCTCCCTCCCCATTTTTTCTCCCTCCCTCCCTCCCTCCTTCCTTCCTTCCATCCAAAGCAATAGCACTTAGACATATATCACTTCACAGTATTTTAAGCCCTCTCCTTCGTCCCTTCCTCCCTCCCTCCTTCCCTCCCTGCCTCTCTATTTTCTCTCCTCCCTTCCTTCCTTATCTCCCTCCCTCCCTATTTTCTCTCCTTCCTTCCTTCCTTCCTTCCTTCCCTTCCTTCACAAGCAATAGCACTTACTTTTTTACCACTTCACAGTGTTTTAAGCCTCCTCTTCCTTCCTCTCCCCCCATTTTTTCTCCTTCCTTCCTTCCTTCCGTCCTTCCTTCCTTCCCAAGCAACACCACTTAGACTTATATACCTCTTCACAGTATTTTAAGCCCTCCTTCTTTCCTTCCTTCCTCTTTCCTTGCCTCCCTCCCCATTTTCTCTCCTCCCTCCCTCCCTCCCCATTTTCTCTCCTTCCTTCCTTCCTTCCCAAACAACAGCATTTAAGACTTATATACCGCTCTGCACGGTGCTCTCCAGCGGTCTGTACCCAGTCAGCCTCCTGCTCTACCCCCACAACAATCTGGGTCCTCATTTTACCAACCTTGGGAAGAAGGATGGAAGGCTGAGTCCACCTTGAGCTGCTCAGAATCGAACCGCTGGCCATGGGCAGAGTATAGAACCTGCAAGGCCATGCTCTAAACACTGCGCCACCACGACTCTTATGTCGGTTTGGAAGGAATAATAGGTCTGGAAGGGATCTTGGTGATCCTCTAGTCCAGCCCCCTGCCCATGGCAAGAGAGCCTATATACCATTGGAGACTTTCTTGGACTTGATGGTTGGGATGGATACATGTGATCGTAGAAAGAATAGCGGAATAATAGGAGAGAAGAAAATACTTGGAAGGGACCACAGAGGTCCTCCAGTCAAACCTCCCCCACCCAATCAGGAGTCCCAATGTCATTTCAAACAAATGGCTGTCGTAAGTCAAGGACAGCAAGGTTCACAGTCCCCCTGTGAGGGAAATGGTTGTTCTGACCAAGGCTGTTCCTGAGACCGTAATTAAGCACATGCTCAGTTCAAACAACTCTTTGTTTTATTGCAAAGCTGGGAATTATGTGCATTCCCAGCCGGTAATGAATCCCAGAGTCCCTCGAGATGAGCACCCACCTTTCTCTCCTTTGAATGGCTGCCAACAACTAAAGTGCCAAATGGACTGTAAAAAACAAACCAACTGAAGTACAAAGTCCACACAGAGCTTCAAGGTTCAAACTGAACGTTGCTTCCTGCAAAGGTTTTCTCATCTTGGCCGACTTTTATCCCTTGGGGAGGGGCAATCAACTCCCAACATAGCAACCGAGTTGCCCCTTTTGTCTCAAGCTGCTCTCGCCTTCTGGCAGCTCTGCGCACAGGCGCACCAAGAACAGGCTCCCTTGGGTCCTCAGCCTTGCTGTTGCCAGACTCCGGAGGCAGCCCCTCACTCCCAGATAGTGCCAGTCCCATCTCTGCATCAGACACAGGACCCTCACCTGAGTCGTCCCCAGATTCCCGGACTGATCCCCATTCTTCCCCACTATCCGGCTCCGCTGCCGTCGAACGACAACAGGTGGTCCTTAAATATGATAAATACAGGTAGACTCACCCCCCCCAAAAAATTATGTCGCTAAGCAAGACAGGTGTTAAAAGGGAGTTTTGCCCCGTTTTATGACCTTTCTTGTCCTGGCTGCTAAGTGAGGCGTTGGAGATGTGAATCTGGCCATTGACTTGGCTCATCGGATGGTCGCCAAAGAAGATGATGTGACCCCCCCCTCCCCCGGAAGACGGAGACCATCATAAATAGGAGTCAGAATTTTGATGACATGACTATGGGGATACGGCAGAGGTCGTTAAATGTGAAAACTAGTCCTAAGTCCTTTTTTTTCAGAGCTGCTGTAATTTTGAGTGGTCACAAAATGGAAATATTGTAAATCAAGGATTACCTGTAGATGGATGGATGAATGGATTAGGCGTCATCTGTCTCTTTTTATGCCTTTCACTTTCATTCTTTTTTGTAAATCCCTTCCTCTCATCTCAAGGGGGACAAACCTAGTGTCAGGGTTCCACCGATTGCCCGAATTAAACTGTGAGCTTCGAACCAAGGTTCAGAAGAACCCAAAAGATTCGCGAGGAGCAACAAGACGGCACAGACCCGTATGTAGCCCACTCTCTCACACGTTATTTACGGTCCTGTGACCCTGCCCCCACCCACTCCCTCCAGGGTGTGTCATCAATCACATTCTCCAATGAAGGATTTTCACGGGGCAGAAGATCCAGTAGCCTGCGCTACAATCTTTGTGAGAGAAGCGTGGAATGTACTTCTGGTTTTAATGACTGTACTGCTCCTACACATTCCACCCCTTCTCCCTTTGATTAGAGCAACTCGGAAAAAAAAGGCACAGGACATTTTACGAGTTGACCCCCAGTTCATGTCCCTACAAACCACTGGATCAGTGGTGGGATTCAAAAAAAATTATTTTTACAATCAGTTCTGTAGGCGTGGCTTGATGGGCATGGCCATGTGACTGGGTAGGCATGGTTTTGGGGTTTTTTTTTGCAGAGGAGCCTTTGGAGGGGGAGTGTTTGCTCCCAGAAGGCTCCTCTGGGGCTCAGGAAGGCAAAAAACGGAGGAGGGGGCCCTGAGCTCCTCCCTCCATTTTTTGCCTTCCTGAGCCTCAGCGAGAGGAATCCTGGTACAGCTGACCTGCTCCGTCTCCCACCTGGGCCATTTCACCCCTTGTGCTGGTTAGAAAGTATATAGTTAGTTTGGGAATGAGAGCTGCCCCCTTAAGGGAACGCCTCATGGGAAATATAGTTCATGTCATATGGTCACATCTGTACTCCTGATTGGTAACTGAACTGACCTCTGGTTGGGCTGGGGGATGTTGGGGGGGATTCTTACCTGGAGCCCAGCATCATGCTGGAGTTTTCCTTTGCTATAACACTATGGGATGGAGAGAAGCATCTTTTTCACACTAGGGAGGTGACAATGTAAAGATTGGACATTAGATGAATCTCAGCATAACTGTGAGTTATACCTTGAGGATGCTGATATAATCCAATAAAGAAACTTTGTACGGAAGCCTTTGAGTGTTCAGCTCCTTATCCCAATATTTTGGAAGATAAATATTGCTTGGGACAAGATACCCCTCCTTAGGCAACCTGGTGGCCCTCGGATCCCCGGGGATCACCATATTGATGTTGACGTTAGTTGCACATCCGATCGGCACAGCCCACTGCAGCTCAGAACTCCTGAGCTCAAGCGATCTGCAGCCTCAGCCTCCGGAGTAGCTGGATTACAGGCTCGCACCACCGCGCCCAATCGTATGAACATCTGATTGTCACGAGGGGGAAAAAAATGAAGAAATAACCTTAAGGGACAAGCATCAGGTGAGCGGGGCAAGCGAGCCAGTGGCAACCGGGTTGGGGGACGTGGCCAGCCAGAATTTATTACCGGTTCGGCGACCCACGCCAAATCCTTCCTACCAGTTCACCCAATCTGGTGCAAACCGGCTGAATACCACCACTACCTCGGCAGTCACCAACCAGTGGTCCACAGAGAAATCTCACCCCCCAAAGCAATTAATCCAGGCTGCACAGAAGCACAAGGCCCACGGGAACCCTCGCCTCCCACTCACTCCTTACCCGGCAAACTTGCCTGCTAAATTGCTATTTTTGCTTTTTCCAATCATCATCCGTTCTGCTGTTTTGGGAGATTTAAATTAGCTAGGAAGCAGGAAATGGTTGGATTTCTTGCTCTCGAGCTAGTCTTTAGATCTTCAGCTCTGCTTTTAAGCACAGCCGAACCTCCCTTAGGACTGAAGTTTCTGTTATTCAGTGCAGACTCACGGCAAGCAAATTTGACAGACTGAGCTAGCCGATGGCAGATAGATAGATCACTGAATGATTCTGTGAGCAACTCAATCTGCCTGCTTTACCTGATTTTGGGTAAAAGTTGCTCTTTTTTATATAAAAACATCGTGTGTTTTGAGTTAATTTTGTCAGTTTACTTGCAAGCAAATTTTATATGACAGATGCAGGTAGCTGATGGCAGATAGATAGCTTTCTGAATGAATCTGTGATTCTGTGAGCAACTCCATCTGCCTGCCTGCTTTGCCTGATTTTGGGTAAAAGTTGCTCTTTTTTAATTAAAAAAATCAATATTTATATAAATATTTATAATATTCACATACAAGCCCTGCCCAGCCGGTCACATGACCACCAAGCCACACCCACAAATTAGGCCACGCCCACAGAACCAGTTAGTGGTCCCTGGGATTTAAAATTATGAGTTTGGTGGTGCCTGAAGTCCCAAAGTTTGGCGACCCCCGCTGTACCTGATCCATTCAGGTAGGGTTAGGGTTAGCATGGGTAGGTAGGACAAGAAGAAATATGGCTAAACTATATTTATCGCATATTTTTGGGGGGATGGGGTATTTTTTTTTAATAGATGGTGGGAATGTAGCCGACATAATATAACTTGGATTTCGGCAACCTGAACAGCTGGAGCCTGTTCCCAGTGTGCTCATGCACAGAGCTGCCAGGAGAAGGGAACAGCTAAGGAACAAGGATCAACTCGGGAGTAAAGCCACAGGTGGATGGTGAAGGGCCCCTCCCAGAGAGAATAAAGAGGAGTGAAATGCGCGTGGGATTTGCAAGAGACAATTCATTCAATCCATTCGGGTGAAGGTCTGTTCCTGACTTCTTGCCAAATCATTGCTGCTACAGCGTGGCGTTTGGAAGCTGTCGGCCTAGCAACTCTCCAAGCCTGATAAAGGTCTGTGGTTGCAATTCACCCTTGAAAGACTGTTGGCTGGGGACTTTGCTGGATAAGCCGAGGTCAGAACAAGAGAGAAAAATGGGGCCAAACTCAATTTAGCCATTGTCTGGCTTAACAACGGACCCCCGTTGTGGTTCTAAGGACTCATTTGAAGAACCCCGGTTTCTGGTTTTGTTTTGGGCACTGGATGCTACCAGGACAACTTCACCCCTGCCACCACTGCCGCCCCCACCCTCCATCATCCACGGCTGGTGTAGCCCTACCTTCCGAGTGATGGGAGAGGATGAGCAGGTTGACACAGGAGGCCCCGGCGCCAGATCCAAAGATGGTGATGCGCTCTGGATCGCCCCCAAAATGACCGATGTTCTCGTTCAGCCACCTCAAGGCCTGGATCTGGTCGAGGAGGCCGTAGTTCCCCTTGGTCGAGTGGTCCCCGGTGCTCATGAACCCTGTCACGAGGACAAAGGAGAAATCAGAAAACCAGGAAGGAGGATTGGGGTACAATGGGGCCACCAGGGGTCGGGTTCAACACTTATTTTTTAACCACCGGCTCTGGGGGCCTGGCCATGTGAGTGGGTGGGAGGGGCTGCTTCTTCTTCTTCTTCTTCTTTGCAGCACAACTCTCTCCCTCATTTTATTTTGGCCTCAGGGAAGGCTCCTCGGTGAAGCAGTAGGACGGCAAGGGGGATCCCAGGACAGCTGATCGTTGGAACAGCTGATCGTCCTCTCCTTCCTTCCTCCTCTTCCTTCCTTCCTTCCTCTTCCTCTCCTTCCTTCCTCCTCTTCCTTCCTTCCTTCCTCCTCCTCCTCCTTTCCTCTCCTTCCTTTCTCCTCTTCCTTCCTTGGTCCTCCTCTCCTTTCCTTCCTCCTCTTTCTTCCTCCTTCTCTTCCTTCCTCCTTCCTTCCTTCCTCCTCCTCTCCTTCCTTCCTCCTCTTCCTTCCTTCCTTCCTTCCTCCTCCTCCTCCTTTCCTCTCCTTCCTTTCTCCTCTTCCTTCCTTGGTCCTCCTCTCCTTTCCCTTCCTCCTCTTTCTTCCTCCTTCTCTTCCTCCTTCCTTCCTTCCTCCTCCTCTCCTTCCTTCCTCCTCTTCCTTCCTTCCTCCTCTCCTTCCTTCCTTCCTCCTCTTTCTTCCTCCTTCTCTTCTTTCCTCTCCTTCCTTCCTCCACCTCTCCTCTCCTTCCTTCCTCCTCTCCTTCCTACCTTCCTCCTTCCTCCTCTTCCTTCCTCCTCCTCTTCCTTCCTTCCTTCCTTGCTCCTCCTCTCCTCCCTCCCTCCTCCTCTTCCTTCCTCCTTCTCTTCCTTCCTTCCTTGCTCCTCCCCTCCTTCCTTCCTTCCTCTTCTTCTCCTTCCTTCCTCCTTCTCTTCCTTCCTTGCTCCTTCCCTCCTTCCTCCTCTTCTTCTCCTTCCTTCCTCCTTCTCTTCCTTCCTTCCTTGCTCCTCCTCTTCTTCCTTTCTCCTCTCCTCTCCTTCCTTCCTTCCTTCCTTCCTTCCTTTCTTCCTTCCTTCCTCCTGGACAGCGAGGGGGATTCCAGCACAGCTGATCATCGGGAGGGGAAAAAAAATATCCTTACCAAGTGACCGGGGGTGTGTGTGTGATGGGGAGACAATGCAGTCAGCAATGTCGGGTATGTGTGCGACGTCACCCATGAGCAATAAGAACTGACTTGGAGACGCGTGGCCAGCCAGGGCCACGATTTGCCGGTTCTCTGAACTGCGCAGAATCGTAACAACCGGTTCTACAGAATTCCCATCCCCCTGGTTACCACCAACACCCCCGAGGATTTTTTTTTGGACTGGGCAATTTAAAAAAAAAAAAAATAGATGGTGGGAAGGTGGCTGGTGTAAGATACCTGGATTACTCCAAACGTGGCCACTTTTAAAGACTTGTGGACTTCAACTCCCAGAATGTGTCCCAAGCTAGCAATGTCCGTTTCTCATTTTAATTGTCATACCTGATTTGGGGCATTCTGGGAGTTGAAGTCCCACAAGTCTTTAAAAAATGGAGGAAATGGCTTTCGCGTCTCATTTTAAACGAAAGGAGTCGAAGAACAGTGATTGATGGGAAACATCTTTTTATATTTCTTTTCCTTTTTCTTTCTTCTCCTCTTTCTTTCTTTTTCTTTCTCTTTGTTTCTTTTTCTTTCTTTCTCTTTCTCTTTCTTTTTCTTTCTCTTTCTTTCTTTTTCTTTCCCTCTCTCTCTCTCTCTCTCTCCCCCTTCCTTCCTTCCTTTCTTGCCTGGGCTCAACATTTGCACTGCCTTCCAAAATTCATCACCCGCCCTCTGTCCCGGGGCTCTTTTGCTGGAGATTACGAGGCCCAGGCCATTCATTATTCAACACTTTCTGAATGAAATATTAATTTCTGTTGCGCCTGGGTAAAAATTTCACATCCAGAGGAGGAGGTGAAAAGGGGAGGAGGATCCACACCCCATGCCAATGCAATGGAGGGTGCCCATTTGTTTTAAGGTTGCAGCCCTTACACCCAAGCCGGCATCATTCGGCCTCCAAAATCAGAAATCATACAACTTGGCAGTTTTGTTGTACTACAGGGCTAATCCTCAACAGCAAAGGGTTGCACGAGCAGACTTCCGGGCAAAATGCAATGTTTTTAATAATATGCTGTTCCAGATTTTGTGTGTGTGTGCATTGGTTAGGAGAACAACGAAAACATGAGATTGTCCACACAGGACCAGGTGGGAAAAAAGAACTGAAAATCAGAGATTGTGTGTTTTATTGCACAACGACGCTGCAGGATAGGAATTAGGCTATCCCAAACAACCGCTTTGAAAGTCATCCTTTACATCCCACAGCCCTTAAGTCCGTGTTTCTCACCCAGTCTATATGTGTACTTAGGCAAAAAACAACAACAAAAGGACACATAGAGAAACTAGGCTCAATAGCAGGAACTGTAATAAGTGATCTTGGAGTCTTAGTGGACAACCAGCTAAAGAGAAGCCAGCTGTGTGCAGCAGCTGCCAAAAGGACCAGGGGAGACAGGAGAGCAGCCTTCCAATATTTGAGGGCAGGGGGGTTGGACTAGATGGCCTACAAGGTCCCTTCCAACTCTGTTAATCTGACTTTAATCTGATTTTAATGAACAAAAGGACCAGGGCAGACAGGAGAGCAGCATTCCAATATTTGAGGGCGGGGGGTTGGACTAGATGACCTACAAGGTCCTTTCCAACTTTTGTTTAAAAATAGATTTGTGGACTTCAATTTCCAGTACACACACATACACACAAAATTCCAAAAGAAAGTTAAAATGCAAAATGCAATTCTTAAATGGGCTGTGTTTACTGGCTGAGGAATTCTGGGAATTGACATCCACAAGTCTATTGTTTAATTCCCAGAATAAAAAAAGAAATGTTTTTATATATATTATTCCAAAAGAAAGTTAAAATGCAAATGCAAGTCTTAAAAAGGGGCCGCGTTTGCTGGCTGAGGAATTCTGGGAATTCTAGTCTATTTGTTAAACACGTTTCTTTTTTTTTTAATATATCTTATTTCAAAAGAAAGTTAAAATGCAAAAAGTGTTAAAGGAGCTGCGTTTGCTGGCCAGGGGGGATTCTGGGAGTTGAAGTCATGAAGTCTTTAAAAAGGGGGGAGGCTAGTTTGGAGAGGCCCTGACTTATGAGAAAGGAAAGGGGTCACCTCCCCTTCCCCCCCCCCCATACCCAGCACGCCGAGCCGGTAGTTGAGGGTGACAACAATCACATTTCCATACGCAGCCAGCACACTGCCGTCAAACATGTTTCCGGTGCCTTCCATGTACGATCCACCATGGATGAACAGCATGACTGGTTTTTTCCCACTGTCTCGGATATCTGTGGGGGGAGGCGAGAAAAAATCACCATCATGAGGCAGAGGAAGAGAGAGCAAGTCCATCCTTTGACCACCCATATCCCCCAATCCTACAACCACAACATCTGAAGGCCCTCGAGAGGCTGGAGGTGGCCATTTTGTCTTCCGGAGAGTCCCTTGGCGCCAAGGGTCACTCTGGGTTTTGGACCTGGAGAAGTGTCCATCGACAAGGACGAGGGTCCTCCAAGCTGAAGATGCTCAGGCCGCAAGGTTGGTGAGGAGGCAGCGGGACAGGCTTCTCCTGACCAAGGCCATCTCCAACGCCTCAACCCAAACAACCAAGCGGCGTCGCCCAGCAAGAGACGACGACGGGTGAACCCTAGTTTTTCTGGGGAATGGAAACGTCTGCAAGAGAGCGACCAAGGAAGCCTTCCGCCCAACGAAGAAGCACGGAGAAGGGGCTGTGGTTGGAGGAGGAGAATCCAAGGGCCACCGTTTCCTGAGGAGGCCAGGGTGGTCTAGCAGGAGGCTGAGGAAGGGCTGGAGCAGAAGGCACCGGGGAGGGGGAGAGAGAGAGATGATGATGACGAGGAAGTGGACAACCCAGGTGACCAAGAAGTTCCAGGGTTTCCCACCAGGTGGGGCTTATTTGGCCAGTGGAGGTGGGCAGAAAGAGTTACGGTGGGATGGGGTGATGAGACAGGATGATGTTCTCCTGTTTTTCGGCCTCCTTTGCTTTGTAAAACTGGCCCGGGGCTGTCAAGAGAATTCGGCCGGTGGGGGGGGGTCAACCTCCTTGCAAACTGCAAGCCCACCTCTATTGTTTTTTGGGGGGGTGGGGGGAAGGAAAAAAAGCAACCCAATCCCACCACCAACCCAATGCCCCCCTCTCCCCCCACACCAAACCCCCGGCTTCCTGTTTCTAGGTCACATCCCATTTCCATGGCAACCCAGAGCCTAATTAATGCAGTGCAAGGGGGAAGCGTTAATTAGGCGCACGAGGAGGTCTTAATTAGCAGTTTCCATTCAGCCCCTCCCCTTGTCTTTCCTGGGGGGAAGGAGCGAGGGGGGGAAAGGAAAGGACCCCCCCCCCCCGCATCTGCATGAGGGCACTCTTGATGTACATCTGTCTCAGGAGAAGGTCTTTGTAAATTCCTCTCCTTCCTTCCTTCCTTCCTCCCTCCCTTCCTTCCCCATCCCTTCTTCTTTCCTCCCTTCCTCCATCCCATCCTTTCTCTTCCATCCCCCCTCCCTCCCTCCTTCCCTTTCCTTCCTTCCTTCCCCTCTTCCTTCTTTTCCTTCCTTCTCCTCCCTCCCTCTTCATCCTTCCTTCATCTTCCTTCTTCCAATGGCGGTTTGCAGTTAAAATGGACTTTCTATCACTTTCTCCCTACTGCTTAACGATTCCTGCTTCGAGTTGAGGGAGGGGGAGGTTAGACTAAAAGTCCCTTCCAGCATAATGCTTCCTGTTCAATTAAGCTTGAAGGATGACCTTGGCGATTCCCATGGGGCAGGACCTCCCAAAAGGGCTGACCTATCTCCCCGAACTCCTTAGCCAGCCATATTCACGTTGAGAGGCAACGAGTGACAGTATTAATTGTACACAACGAAATGAACGCATTAATAGTTTCAATCAAATTCCATTGATGGGCTGGCCTTGCTTACCTCTCCTTCCGCCACAAGCAGATTACACACCCGTGTAATAATATATCCTCACCCACTGTTCTTCTACGTCCAATTTCAAAGATCAACTCCCAGAATTCCCTGGCATGAATCCATTCCTTTTGAGATGTGTATTGTGGCACGCTTAATTCTTTTTCAATCCCTTCCTCTGCAATCTCTCTGCCCTGGGGCAGTGGTCACCAACCAGTGGGCCGCGAGAAAATTTTGATGGGCCGCAGAGAAATCTCACCCCCAGAGCAACCCCACCCCCAAAGCAATTAACCCAGGCTATGCAGAAACACAAGGCTGTGCCGTCCACATGGCCCGCAGGAACCCTCCCCGCCCACTCACTCTTTGCCCGCTAAACTTGCCTGCTAAATTGCTATTTTTCCTTTTTCCAACCATCATCCGTTCTGCTGTGCCGGGAGATTTAGATTAGCTAGGAAGCAGGAAACGGTTGAATTTCTTGCTTTTTAGCTAGTCTTTAGATCTTTAGCTCTGCTTTTAAGCACAGCCAAACCTCCCTTAGGACTGAAGGTTCTATTATTCCGTGCAGACTCAGAGCAAGCAAATTTGAGAGACTGAGCTAGCCGATGGCAGATAGATAGGTCACTGAATGATTCTGTGAGCAACTCAATCTGCCTGCCTGCTTTGCCTAATTTTGAGTAAAAGTTTGCTCTTTTTTATATAAAAATTTCAATATTCACATGCATGATGTGTTGTGAGTTAATTTTGTGAGTTTGCTTGCAAGCAAATTTTATGTGACAGACTGAACTAGCCGATGGCAGAGAGATCTCTGAACGAATCTGTGATTCTGTGAGCAACTCAATCTGCCTGCTTTGGGGTAACAGTTGCTCTTTTTTATAAAAAAAATTCAATATTTACCTGCATGTTGTGTTGTGAGGTAATTTTGTGAGT
>JAUCBL010000161.1:5000-47500 GCA_033807585.1 Hydrophis major | reverse complement strand
GTCAAGGTTGCCTGACACATGATTAGCAGGCAGGAAGCAGCAGGTGAAGCAAGGCAGAATTCACACCTGATACCTGTACAATTGGCACAACAACCCCCCCCCCAAAGCTGTGTGCTTTCTCCACTTTTCTTCTCCCTCTACACCAATGACTGAATCTCAAACAATCCGTCTGTTAAAATATTGAAGTTTGCCGATGACACAACAGTGATTGTGTCTCATTCAAGACAACGAATCCACATGCGGATGGGAGATTGTACAACTTGCCTCGTGGTGTGACTGGAACAGTCTGGAATTGAACACACTCAAAACCCTAGAAACGGTGGTAGACTTTAGGAGAAATCCTCCCATGCTACTCACCCCTTACAATACCGGATGACACAATGTCAACAGTGGAGATCTTCCAATTTCTGGGTCCTATCATATCACAAGACCTAAAGATGGACACCTAACATCAAAAGCCTCATCCAGGAAGCCCAAGGAAGAAGGTTCTTTCTGGTCCAACTCAAGGAGCTTCAAACTGCCCAAGGGGCTGCTGATCCACTTCTACAGAGGAAGGATTGAGTCTGTCATCTGCACCTCTAGAACTAAGGAATTAGGACTGCAGAAAAAAAACAATGGCTACTCACCTGCCTTCCATGGAGGACCTGCATCCTGCACCCTGAGTCAAAAAGAAGGCTGGGAAAATATCTACAGACCCCTCACATCCCGGACATAAACTGATTCAATTCCTGCCCTCAGAATGATGCTATAGAACCCTGCACACCAGAACAACTAGACCCAAGGACAGTTTTTTCCCAAATGCTAAACTAAACTATGATTCTTGACTAATGTATCTTTTCATGTAAACTCACAGCATTTGCACCAAGACAAATTCCTTGTGTGTCCAATCGTACTTGGCCAATAAAAGAATTCTCTTCTCTTCTCTGTACACTGAAGCATATGCACCACATTCCTTGTGTGTCCAATCACACTTGGCCAATAAAAGAATTCTATTCTATTCTATTCTATTCTATTCTATTCTATTCTATTCTATTCTATTCTATTCTATTCTATTCTATTCACACTGAGAGCATTTGCATCAAAGACAAATTCCTTGTGTGTCCAATCATACTTGGCCAATAAAAGAATTCTATTCTATTCTATTCTATTCTATTCTATTCTATTCTATTCTATTCACACTGAGAGCATTTGCACCAAAGACAAATTCCTTGTGTGTCCAATCATACTTGGCCAATAAAAGAATTCTATTCTATTCTATTCTATTCTATTCACACTGAGAGCATTTGCACCAAAGACAAATTCCTTGTGTGTCCAATCACACTTGGCCAATAAAAGAATTCTATTTAGAGCTACTTGAAGATGGATGGACTCCTTCAACTCCCTGAATCCCCCAGCATTCACGCATTCCATTTGATGGGTACACCCATTGCAACCCTGTTGTTAACTCTCTTCTAATTGCTTTCTCTGCAATCTCAGAGGAATCTCACTTTAGGGGATGGGGGAGGGGAATAAGGCATGTCTGTCTGGGGAATTCTGGGAGTTGGAAGTCCACCCGCCTTCCAGTGACCCCCTCAAAGGAGAGCGACGGGGAGAAACCCAAGATAAAACGTTCAGGCCTACATCCCATCCAAGAACATCATGGGCTCATGTTCTGTTCTGGAAAGATTGCCACTGGCTCGTCTCCAGAAGAGGCTGATCGGGAAGGCGCTTCCTGGAATTTCCCCAAGTCCTCCATCTCCGTCCCGCCACCTTTTTCATCGCACCCAGAAAACCTCAGAAGGGTGGAATCCCAACGCGGGCGGTTCTTGAGGACTTGGATGAGGGGCCTGCATGTGAGGCAGGGATGGGGCCAGGACCATCAGGGAGTGTTCTGACCCAAAGGGCAAACACAGACAAAGGCAGAAGCCCCCACCTTTTAAGGTTTAATAACGAATTTTATCCTGAAGGCTGCTTTCCCTTAATTAGCTCTGACAAGAAGGAGCCATGCCAAGGTGTTTGTCAAGGCTGCCAAAAACCCAGAGATAAGAACTACTTTACAAGATTCTCCTAACACCGAACTAAGATGTCCACCTGTGCTGTTCAGACAGTTTACAGTGAAAGGGAATTGGGATAGTTAGTTAGGAATTAGGAGCTGTCCCCTTAAGGGAATGCATCATGGTAAATGTAGTTAAGGTATCCTGGGAAATGTAGCTCATGTCATGTGGCCACATCTGTAATCTGATTGGTCACTGAATTGACTCTTGGTTGGGCTGTGGGAGTTTCCTTCACTCTTGCCTGAACCCAGCATCATGCTGGTGTCTCACCTCCTTGCTCCTTCGATATCGGTTGAGAGATTACCATCCTTTTACACCGGAAAGTCAGCCACGCAGAAAATTGGACATTGAGATGAATCTCAACATAACCGTAAGTTATATTTGATGCCTGATGAACCAATAAAGAGACTTTGTATGGGTGCCTTGGTGGAGTTATCTGTCTGCCTTAAAATTCAGCTAGTAATTATAAAGAGTAGAACAGTAAAAGGATGGTAATCTTTCATCCCCTATCAAAGGAGTAAGGAGCAAGGAGGTGAGATGGCAGAAGGTAGCAGTAGCAGGAATGGCCAAAGCTCAGCAGCTGAGCTTCAGAGCTTCTTTGCTGTCTGCAAAGAACACTTTTCCAAACCTGGCTGTTATCCTCTTGAGGGAGGGGCCATTACCTTGCAGCCTTACTCCTGAGTCACCTGTGCTGCTGTAATTATTCTTTCCTCTGAGCAATCCTTCGTGCACATGCACTTGGCACAGGCTCCTCAGGAAATTCCTCATCACTGCTGCCTGTCCTCACAATCTCTGAAGGTACCAGTCCACTCCCTGATGTTCCTGGCCCCTCACCTGAGTCCTCGTTCTCCTCAGCCATCTGCACCTGCTGCAGGCTAACCACAACAAGGAGTGGAGTGCTGCCATCAGGGATTGTGGCCAAGTGTGCATGCATGCAGGGCTGCTCGAAGGAAAGAGCAGCTGCAGCAGCACGGGATAAAAGCCAGCTGAGAAACCAGAGTTCTTTGCAGGAAGCAAAGACGTTCTTGTACTTCAAGCCCTGTGGAAGTTCGGAATATCTGAGTTGGTGTTTGGAGACTCTTCGATTTATTGTTGAGGGACTTTATCTGGTGTTCTTGGCAGCCATGCACAAACTTGACCAGGCTCTTCCTAATTAGTTGGAAGCAACCTTTTATCTGCAAAGAAACGGGATTCGTAAATGAAACAGTAAAAGGTTGTGCTGGTACCTTTGTCTCGTGTTTGCTCTCTGGGAACCAGGCTTGGTTCAGAACAGTCACTTGCCGTTGATAAGCAAGTAACACGGCCATTAAGTGGAGTCAGGCTCCGCACCTTTGACTTTGCTGGTCAGGTAGTCGCAAAAGATAACAAATGGTCAAAATTGGGAGTGTCCTAGGACCAACTCTCTTCATACTCTACATAAATGACCTCTGTGATCATATTAAGAGCAACTGCGTTCTCTTCGCTGATGATGTAAAGCTATTCAACACCACAGACAATACTGTTACCCTTCAAAAAGACCTCAACTATATATCAGAATGGTCAAACAAATGGCAACTTCAAATCTCAACAAATAAATGCTCTGTCTTATATATTGGCAAAAAAAATCAGAAAATAAAATACAGGCTGAATATTCAAGACCTTGTTGAGGATCCAAGCTCTGTAAAGGACCTTGGAGTAACTCATCTCTAATGATCTAAGGGCTAGAGCCCACTGGAACGACAGAGCCAAAAAGGCATTAAGAGTTGTTAACTTAATCCTACGTAGCTTTTTCTCCGGTAATATCACACTACTAACTAGAGCATACAAAACATTTTCTAGACCAATACTCGAATACAGCTCATCAGTCTGAACCCACATTATGTATCTGATATTAACACAGTTGAGAAAGTCCAGAAATATTTCACAAGAAGAGTTCTCCACTCCTCTACTCGTTGTAGAATACCTTATGCCACCAGACTTGAAATTCTAGACCTAGAAAACCTTATATTGTGCTGCTTCGGTCTGATCTAAGTATAGTATATAAAATCATACATTGCGATGTCCTACCTGTCAATGAATACTTCAGCTTCAACCATAACAACACTAGAGCAAACAATAGATACAAACTCAAGGTTAATTGCACCAAACTTGATGGCAGGAAATACAACTTCAGCAACAGAGGGGTCAATGTCTGGAATCCTCTACCTGACTCTGTGGTTTCTTCCCCAAACCCCAAAAACTTTAACCTTCTACTGTCTACTATTGACCTCACCCCTTTCCTAAGAGGTCTGTAGGGGGCCTGCATAAGCGCACCAATGTGCCTACCCTCCCTGTCCTAATGTTCCCCCCCTTTTTTTTTCTTATATGTACCCATTTCATGTATTCATAACTATGTATGTACTTATACCTGTTATCTTATAATCACTTGACAAAATAAAATAAATAAATAAATAAAATAAATAAATAAAATAAATAGAATAATAAAATAAATAAAATAAATAAAATAAATAAAATAAATAAAATAAATAAAATAAATAAAATAAATAAATAAAATAAATAAAATAAATAAAATAAATAAAATAAATAAAATAAATAAAATAAATAAAATAAATAAAATAAATAAATAAAGGGCAACCAGGAATATGAGTCAGTCACCATGTTGTCTCAACTTGGATCACGGGGCCATGGAGATACCGCAACGGTTGTAAGTGTGAAACACGACTGCAAGTCGCAGTTTTCACCTTCAAATGGCCACTAAATGAATCGTTGTCAGTTGAGGACCTCAATTTACAACCGGCCATTTAGCAAACGGTTAGAATTACAACGGCACTGGGAGAAAAAAAAAGTGACTTGTGCTTAGTCCTCACACTTAGGACAATCACAGCATTCTCCATGATCAAAATTCGGGGACTTGGTAACTAACTTGTATTATGATGGTTGCCGAGTCCTGGGGAGGAGGTGGGAATCACAGGGTCCTAGCTGGCTTGGAAAAATCAATGGAGGAAGCAGGATTCACTTAACGACCATGTGATCTACTTAACGGCGGCCGTGATCTCCTTAACAATAGCACACAAAACAAAAAAGGTCATAAAAGTGCGGTGTCTCCCTTAACAACCGTCTCGCTTAGCCACAGACATTCTGGCCATAAGTCAAGAAAGCATGAAAGAGCCATTTCTTCAGGCCAACCGTATTTGCCCCCTTTCCAAGAAGAAGGGGTGGCTTTCTTTCCAATCGTGGTTTGTTCCAACAAGCCAGAATTGCACTGCGGCGGCTTTGGAGTCTTGGCTCGCTTTCAGAGAAACCGCCGTTCCGGTAAGCTGGGTCCATTCCCACGGCTTCCAGCCTTCGAGCTAGGCTGAAGGCGGAAACAAAAGGGCGATGCTGGCCCGTCGAAATGCCATCGAAACTCGGGTTGTGCGAATGGGTCGTTGTGGGTCCCTGAAGAAGGCCAGGATTTTGGGTCGGGAAGCGGAGGGGCAGCTGAAATCCAGAGGAAAGAATCTACAGCCGTCGGGTGGACTTCCAAACTCCCAGAATTCCTTGGCACGAAGGCGTTCCTCTCGACAGATATATACACCCACTGTGCTTGCTCTCTTATCATCCCTTCCTCTGCAGTCTCTTCCGTTCCAGGGAATGGGAAGGAAGGAAGGGTTGGGGGGGGGGAAATCAGGCATGGCTGGGCCGGGGGAATTCTGGGAGTTGAAGTCCACAAGTCTTAAAGTTGCCAAGGTTGGACACCCCTGTCTTAGGGGGTCCAAGCTCTGAAGTGGTGGTATTTTGGGGTGGGGGGAGTTGGAGCAGGGCCTGCAGAAACTACCATGGAAAACTGTATGTTGGTTGAAGGTTTTTCTTCCTATGGTGGCTGGGAATGGACCAAAATCCGGGAGCGCTTTTCTTTAGGGGGGGTTGAAAGACCCCCAAGAGGTGCAGCTGAAACTCCCTCCGTAAAGAAATAAGTAGGCGGAAAGCCCCTCCCCATCCCTCCCCCACCCCTTTAATCTGCTCAACCCACTCCAAGGGAACATAGCCAATCTATATATCAATATATTCAGCCAATTTTATATATTTTATTCAGCCAATTTCATGTATCTACCTAGATAAATGGGACACGGTGGAAACATGATAGACAGCTAGATGAGAGAGGGAGGGAGGGAGAGAAAGAGATGGAGGCAGAGGATAGAGATAGACAGACAGACGCACACACACATATATATACAGAGAGAGAGAGACAGACAGACAGACAGAATTGTTAGGTAGATGAGATGGTTGGAGGCAGATGATAGATAGAGATAGATGATATAGATAGATGAGGTAGGTAGGTAGATGATAGATAGACTGAAATTTTAGGTAGACAGGATGGATGGATGGAGGTAGATGATAGATAGATGATATAGATACATAGATAGAGACAGACCGATGGTAGGTAGGTAGGTAGAAGAGAGAGAGAATTAGATTGGAGGGATAGAGGGATGCAGATGAGAGAGAGAGAGAGACAGATAGAAATAGACAGATGATAGAGAGAGAGGGAGATAGAAACACAAACAGACAGATAGATGAGAGAGAGAATTGTTTGGTGGATGGATGGATGCAGATGAGATAGATAGATGATAGATAGATAAATAGAGAGAGAGACAGACAGACAGACAGACAGACAGACAGATAGGATGATAGGTAGATGGAAAGAGATACAATGGATGGATGGATGGAGGGAGGGAAGAGGGATAGATAGATGCAATGGATAGATGGAGGGATGGGGGACGGTTAATAGTGGAAGATAGACAGAAAGAGAGGTGGCGGGGACAGACAGACAGACAATCAGGCAGACAGGCAGGCCAATCCAATCCAAGCTGCCCTCCTCTCTTCCCCTTCTCAGCCTGCACAGGATTTTGCAGATACTCTCATTTTGAAATCAGCTCTCAACTGACCCTACCCAACCTTCCCTCCCCGCGGAGAAATAATAATAATATATCCGGGATGTATTTTTGCCTTTCTTTGAGAACTACTGTCTAACATCTTTCTTTCTTTCTTTCTTTCTTTCTTTCTTTCTTTCTTTCTTTCTTTCTTTCTTTCTTTCTTTCTTTCTTTCTTTCTTCTTTCTTTCTTTCTTTCTTTTTCTTTCTCCTTCCTTCCTCTTTCTTTCTTCCTTCCTTCCTTTCTTCCTTCCTTTGTTCCTTCCTCTTTCTTTCTTCCCTCCCTCCTTCTTTCTTTCTTTTCTTTCTTCCTTTCCTTTCATCCCTTCCTTTCCTTCCTTTCTTTCTTTTTCTTCCTTCCTTCCTTCCTCTTTCTTTTTCTTTCTTTCTTTCCTCCCTCCATTTCTTTCTTCCTTTCTTCCTTTCCTTTCCTTTCCTTTCATCCCTTCCCTTCCCTTCCTTCATTCTTTTCTTTCTTTCTTTCTCTTTCTTTCTTTCTCTTTCTTTATTTCTCTTTCTCTCTTTCTTTCTTTCATTCTTCCTTCCTTCCTTTCTTTGTTCCTTTGTTCCTTCCTCTTTCTTTCTTCCCTCCCTCCCTCCCTTTCTTTCTTTTTTTTCTTTCTTCCTTTCCTTTCATCCTTCCTTTTCTTTCTTTCTTTCTTTCTTTCTTTCTTTCTTTCTTTCTTTCTTTCTTTCTTTCTTTCTTTCATTCTTCCTTCCTTCCTTTCTTTGTTCCTTTGTTCCTTCCTCTTTCTTTCTTCCCTCCCTCCCTCCCTTTCTTTTTTTTCTTTCTTCCTTTCCTTTCATCCTTCCTTTTCTTTCTTTCTTTCTTTCTTTCTTTCTTTCTTTCTTTCTTTCTTTCTTTCTTTCTTTCTTTCTTTCACACCTTTCTTTTACTTCAGGCCCTTTCTTGCCTTCCTCCCCACGCCCCACCCAGGGGCAGGGGAGTGGCAGATGAACCTCAGGGCTAAGTGGGGGTGGGGGGGGCGGGGGGGGCTTGGGTCAGATCCATGCCATGCTTTGTATGCACACACACACGCACCAACTGCATAGGACAAAAGCAATCTATCCTGGATTTTGGAGGGAGGGGTGAGTGTGGCAATTTCACAGCCCCCCCCCTCCCTTCCACACCTTTTCAGGCTCTGGATGTGAAACATGGCAGGGCCCCGTCACACATTGGCGCTCCAGGCCACCGCTACCGACAACAACACCCACCTACGCCTTGTCTCATTCTGATTCCGTGGGATTAACCCCCAAATCAAAGCTTAAAAGGAAAGGAACTCCCCCCCCCAAATAATATTAATCACTGGCTAAATGACTCCTCATCCTCATGATTGGAAAAAGCCAAGTTTCTAGTCCTGAGTGAGTCATCCATCTAGTCATCCATTGCTAACTCTAAAAAAAAAAAAAACCTCCTTTTGAGGGGGGATGCAGCACAGAATCACCCAAATTCAGTTAAATTGTTCCCTATTTTTATGGGGGGGGGGTGTTTGTCAGAAATGGTGTAGGGTCTCCCGCTTGGGGGGGGGGTTGGACTAGATGACCTATAAAGTCCCCTTCCAACACTGAACTGTTATCTGAATAAAGCATGCCCCCCCTCCAGCTTTTGGGGAGAGTATATTTCCCATCAGCCCTTGCGGCAGAAGAGGCCTGTGATGTCACAAAGCCCCTCCCACTGGTCAGGTAAAGGAGCAAATCCGCCCCGAGCTGGACCACATTGAGACAGCCAATCAGGTCTTTTTAGGGGCTTAGGCCTGGCTGTGCCAGCGAGTTCTGGCCTTGGGAGAGGCTGGCTTTGTTTTGGCAGCTGTTCTTTCTCTCCGGCTCTTTGGCCTGGAGGACCAGGTGGGTAGAAATGGGTTAGCAGCTGATCAGGTTTTAGGCATTCCCACAATAGAAGTAGTTGGGTGGTGTTAAGTTTGAGTCACTCTAGGATTTCCTTCCCTCCTTCTCTATATTCTTTCCTTCCTCTATTTCCATTTACCCTCCTTCCCCTTTCCTTCCTTCCTTTCTCTTTATCTTCTTTCATTCCTCTCCTTCCTTTCATCCTCCTTCCCCTTTTTCTTTCCTCCCTCCCTTTTTATTTCCTTTCCTTCATTCCTGTCCTTCCCTTCTCCTTCCTTCTCCTTCCTTCTCCTTCCCATGTCTTTCCTTCCTTCCTTCTTCTTTTTTATCCTCTTTTCTTCCTCCCTTTCTCTTCTTTCCTTCCTTTCCTCCCTCTCTCTATCTTCTTTCATTCCTCTCCTTCCTTTCATCGTCCTCCTTTTCCTTCCTTCCTTCCACTTTTTATTTCCTTTCCTTCCTTCCTGTCTTTCTTTCTCCTTCCTTCTACTCACTCCCACGTCCGTCCTTCCTTCCTTCCTTCCTCTTTTTTATCTTTTATCATTTCTCTCCTTCCTTTCATCTTCCTTCCCCTTTTCTTTCCTTCCTTCCTTCCTCTTTCCTTCCTTTCCTCCTCCCTTCCTTTTTTATCTTCTTTCATTCCTCTCCTTCCTTTCACTCTCCTTCCTCTTTTCCTCCTTCCTTCCCCTTTTTATTTCCTTTCCTTCCTGTCTTTCTCCTTCCTTCTACTCCCTCCCACGTTCTTCCTTCCTTCCTTCCTCTTTTCTATCTTCTATCATTTCTCTCCTTCCTTTCATCCCCCTTCCCTTTTTTCTTTCCTCCCTCCCTCTCCTTTTTCTCGGTCACAAATCTCATTTTGTAATGTATCAACTGGGGGGACCTCAACAGAAATCCTGCTGTTGGGCCTACAAAACAACCACCACCACCCACTTCAGCCCCAGCCTCTTCTGATGAAGATCAGGGAGCCGAAGACAGTCCCCTCCCTCCTGCCCACCCACTCCCCTCTCATTAACCCAGGATCTTCTGTTGGACCTCCAATCTCTCTTGCTCCTATCCAACAGGGAAGAAATTCCGCCCATTTGCCATGCAGCCAGAAAAGCTGCTGCCTGTGAGCCGCCTCGGTGGTTGCCAGTTAATAGTAAATAGCCTGAGGCCCCTAAACCAGCTGAGTCTACCCTGCTCCAGGCAGGGATTTCTAGTTTGATATAGAAATTTCCTCCCTACCCTGCCACATCTGAATGCTCCAATTCCAGACCTTGGCCACTTTAAGACTCGGGCAAGTTTTAAGATAGGTGGACTTCAACTCCCAGAATTCTTTGGCACGAATGCATTCTTTTTTTATATATAAACCTATTGTGTCCGGCTTACTTTCTTATAATCCCTTCCTCTGCCATTTCTCTGTTTTACGGAGCGGGGGAAACAGGCATGCAGTGGCTGAGAAATTCTGGGAGTTGAAGTTCACCAATTTTAAAGTGGCCAAAATTGGACACCCTTGATCTAGATCCAGGTATTTCCCAGGAAAACTGGGCCTCTTGGCCGCAGGTCCAGTGGTTATGAACCTGGCAAAGAAACCCATCGTGCAAATTCCCATCGGGAAAGTCGGCCTTGGATTCTTTCAAGATGTATCCCAGAGCCACAGTCGACACAGGACCCCAACTTTTGTGGGGTGCTATGGCTAGGACCCCCAAAAGCTCTTTCTCTAGTACCTTTCTCCCTCCTGCTTTATCCAAAATGTCTCAAAATGGCTTCCGGAGGTCCATGGGAGTTGCATCTATCCCTGGTCCTACAGGACAGAGGGGAGCCAAACGCAAAGCCTTTGAAGGTTTTTACAGGTTGGGTCAAGGGTGCAAACACAAGGAACTCACGTTGTCAGGAAGGAAGAGAGATTCCTGTTTCCAGTCCAACCCAGCGGTGGGATTCAGCCGATTCAGAGCAGTTGGGGAGAACCAGTTGTTAAAGTCCCCGAGCAGTTTGGTGAACTGGTTGTTGGAAAAAATCATGAGGGGCAGAGAACCGGTTGTTAAATTATTGGAATCCCACCACTGGGACTCAAACCAGTTTCTTCTCCTTTTTCTTTTAAAACAAATTCATAGTTGATTAAGCTCTTGGTCAATTGTCCAGCAAAAAAAATCCGCCTTAAATTACAAATACAGGACAAGACGGGCTAAAAGAATCTTCTACTTCCTTACTTCCTCACACCTCATTTTAACAACCTGTTTTTGCTACAACTGTCCTGAGTACATGCCAGTTGCTGACAGCTCAAACTGTGATCACATGACCACAGGGCTGCTGCAAACAAATCTGATAATAAATAAATCTGAGGGTCACCCTTTTTTTTCCCCATCCCAACCTCAAGTGAATTGTTGTCCACCACGGATTCCCCGTACATCTAAACAGCCGTTTAGTGACTGTTTGAAGTGAAAAATCTTGTGACTTGTTTTTCACACTTAACAACTGCAAGTGATTCACTAAACAACGGGGAAGCAAAGTCCTAAACGAGGCGACAACCATCAGCAACCAAAATTTTGGGCTCAATTGCAGTCTACCTATACAATTCCCACACCCAGCTAAAGCCCTTTTTTTTTTTAAAAAAAAAGCAAAATATCTCATAAGCTCCTCTGTCCGTTGATCTACTTGGATAAAGGAAATTTCCCCCCCTTCCCTAAATATGGAGAGATAGAGAAAAAAAAGAGAAGCTAAAGAAAGAAGGAAACTGAACCATTGCTGAAGACTGTGAAGATTTTTTTTTTGGGGGGGGGAGAGAAACAAGAAGGGAAGACGGGGGCTTTTTAGTTCGAAGAGAAGACCAAAAAAAGCAAAAACAGAAAAAAAAAAAAAAAAAAGAGAGAGCAAGGAGTTGGCCAAAATTCATACGTCTAATATTTCATTTGTTCTGGGTTTTTTTGTGTGTGTTTTTTAATTTAAAAAAAAGAAGAAGAAGAAGAAGTTTAAAAACCAAAAAACGAAAAAGGAAAATGTCTTTTGTTTTTAAAAAAAGCAAGATTGTGAAACATGCAGGAAAAGAATACCTTCGTCTGGAGTGGGATTGTTAGCTGATGCTTCCTCACGCTTTTTCGTGAGCGGACCTACGAACAAGAAAAAAGAAGAAAAAGGAAAAATGGGACGGGGAAAAAAAAGAGAGAGAAAGATCAAGGAAAAAAAAGAGATTTTTTTTTTTTTTGGTGCATCAAAAAGGGGAAAAAACACTTTTTTTTTTTTTTTTAGCAAAATACAAACAATCTTTAGGGCTTTTTTGTGTGTGTGTGTGTGGTTTTTTGGGTTTGTTCGTGTGTTCATTTCATTTTCTGGAATTCCATATCACAGGTGTGCGTGTGTGTTTGTGTAGGCATGAGAGCGATTTACTTTACGTTATTTTTATTTTCCCCACCCAATAAAATAAAATAAAATAATTATATATATAATTATATAATTATAATTATAATTATATATTATATATCATATATATACCTCCCCCTGAGTGGGAAAATGAGGGGTTCGAATCTTACCACTTTTTTTGTTTGTTTGTATTGTTCTGTTTTGTTTTCCTAGCTGTGCATTTCACAAGAGGTGGACAGGTAGGGATGTTCAACCGGGGGGTGGAAACCCAGATGATTCGTGGGTTGAAAAAGCCACTTTGGATTCTCTGCCCCCCAGAGATCTTGAAACTTGGCCACTTTAAGATCTGTAGACTTCAACTCCCAGAATTCCCCAACCAAGTTCTTCCCCCCCCGCCACTTCCCTGACTTTAAGATATATTATGTCTACCGCATTCCCACCATCTATTAAGTATTTTTTTTTTAAAAAAAAAATGCAATAGTCTATCTGTTCTTGTCCAATCCTTGCTGAATTCTGGCAAAGCCTTGCTGGCTGGGGAATTCTGGGAGACGAAGTCCATAAGTCTTAAATATGGCCAAGGTTGGGAGACCCTACTATAAAGTTAATGAATCTAGGAAAAGCAGTGCCAAGGGATGCCAACTGCCAATGGTCCACTATTCTATACATCAGGGCTCTCCAAATTTGACCACTTTAAGACCTGTGGACTTCAACTCCAAGAATACCCCAGCCGTGTTCTTTTTTTTCCCCACTTCCCTGACTTTAAGATATATTATGTCTACCACATTCCCACCATCTATCAAGTAAGTTATCCTTTCCAAGAAAAGAAAAAAGTGATAACAATAGTTCTAACCACAGTTGTTCTATCCATGCTGAATTCTGGCCAATCCTTGCCGGCTGGGGGAATTCTGGGAGTTGAAGTCCACAGGTCTTAAAAGGGATCACCTTTGGAAACAAACACTGCCCCATCAATTAACCTGCCAGGACGACAGCGGAAAAACAGACCCAAGGGCTAATGCAGGGGCCTGCAATCTTAAACACTCAAAGAGCCATTTGGACCAGTTTCCCGCAGAAAATAAAATACCGGGAGCCTCAAAACCTGAGTGGACATCACTCATCATCACTCACTCTCATCCAGTCATCATGTCCTGCTCTTGAATATGGAGCAAGTCTCCATCGTCCACCATTCCCCTTACCTTCTCAGGCCAGGTGAGGAGGGATGGGAAGGGGTGGGGAAGGAACAGCCAGTGGTAGGATCGGCTGAGAAGAAGACCTAGCAGAGGACTGAGAGAGCCACATGTGGCTCCGGAGCCGCAGATTGCCGATTCCTGGGCTGATGCAAAGAACTTTTGCTTAGAGGGGGAAAAAAAGCTGGATTATTGAGGTACCAAGCCACGAAATGTAGAAAACTGTGGGGGCGGGTGTCAGGAGTCAAAACAATCAAGATGGCAACCACAATTGCAGGCCGGTTGTGTGTGCAATGCACTGACAAAAGAAGGGAGGCTTCCATCAGGATTAGACAGGCTGCTCAGATTATGGAAGGGAGGAAGCCCTGGAGGGACAAGGATGGTTTATTTAGTCTTCTTCAAAATTGGGAGAAGCTTCTAACAATGTTCTCCATCTTCGTCTCAATCCCCAGCGCCCCACCACCCACCCACCCCAAAAAAAATCCCCATCCAAATCGATGTGAAACTGAGATTCTGGCCTCTGAGGTCCCCTCAGAATGTGTTGTGGTTAGCCGGCAGCAGGTAATGGCCCCTCCTTCAAGAAGATAAAAGCCAGCTGTGAAGCGGACTTTGTAGGAAGCAAAGACGTTTTGAAACTCAGCCTCGTGGACATTACAGTTGGTATTTGAAGACTCTCTTGTGTTGTAAAATATTTCTTATCTGTGATTCTTGGCAGTCTTGCACAGTTTGTGCTTATCAAAGTTAATTAGTTTGCGGCAGCCTTTTAACTGGGGATTAGTTAAGACTGATTACAAGGTTTCTGTTTCCTTTGGTTTGTGTTGGTTTTATTGGACAAGAACAGAATGGCTCACAGATACACACACACCCCCCACACACCATTTTGTCCCTCTCTTCTCCACATCAGCAAGAAGCCCTCAACAACTCACCCAAACTGGCTCGTCCCCGGTCTGGGGAACTTCAAGCTTCTACCTTCTCCAGCCAGGGGAGGCAGTGGAGGATGGCTACTGCTAGCTACTGGGATGGGAAAGGCGGACCAATTTAGGGGGGGGAGGGGACCCAGCAAAGATGGGGCAGAGGGGACACCAGGGGAAGGGGGGGATTTTTCACCCCCTCCTCCCAGCTCCTTTGGCCTTCACGGGTGCGAATTCTCCCCCAGCTCTGTTGGCTCAAGAAGGGGGAGAAGGTCCCCTTACTTTCTCAGCCCTATATCGGGATGCTGGGGGTGTGTGAAGACAGGACCATCTTAGAATAGAGTTGGAAGGGACCTTAGAGGTCTTCTAGTCCAACACCCTCACCCCGCCTAGGCAGGAAATCCTACACCCCTTCAGACAATCTTCAACCAAGAGACCAGAGAGAGGAGGGGGGGGAAAAAGCAGGTCACAAGAGAGCTCTCCAAGGCACCCCCCCCCAAAAAACCTCCCCTCATTCTTTCCAACTGCCCTACCATCCTCTTCCTCCCCCCCCCACCAAAAAAACCCCTGGGAATTGTAACCATTCTCACTTTTCCTTCCCAAACTATAATTCCCAGGGTGCTCCGATTTGGGTACACAGCTTCAATTCCCTAACTTGCTGGCCCTCCGAATTCATTCCCCCTCTAGGTATGTTGGACCACAACTCCCATCGTCTCCCACCGAGTGGCGGGGGTTGGGCAATCCTGGGGTGGAGCACCTGATCCAGGAGTTGGCTATCCTTCCCTGGAACTGCAAAAAAAAAAAAAAAAAAGGATTGCCTCATTTGAAGACATTCAGGGAGGGATCTACTGGGATCTATTGGGAATCTACTGGGCAATTAAACTGAATTGATCCCGCGACGCTTTTCTTTTTATTTAAAGCTCTGGAAAACATACTGAACCCCCCCCCCCAAAAAATATTTTTTTGCAAAATTGCAGCTGGGAAAATTTCCTTATATAGTTTTTTTTGGGGGGGGGGGGAGTTTTGTGGGTAGAGGACCAGAATCCCTTGACTTACGACCGTCCGAAGTTACGGCATTGGAAAAAAAGTATCCCGCGATAAATCCTCGCACTTACGACCATTATTTCTCTCGTATTGAGGATGGGAGAGGGGGTATGTGTCACGTGAGCCCCTTCAGTGACCTAATCGCAGTGATTCGCTTAACGTCTTGTGGCGGGCGAGGGCCAGGCCCCCGCTTTAAAGGTCTGATCTTGTTTAGCGATGGAAATGGCGGTCGTAAGCTGAGGAACTCCAATTTGTCAACTCCAAGGCTCCAATTTCCCCCTCACCCCTCCAATGAATTATTTTTTTTGGGGGGGTCTGACTTTTAATTATAAGGGGAAACATGCAAACTAATGCTGAGTAAGCAACAAACCAGATTTCTTTAAGGGCATATTGGGGAGGGGAGGGGTTTGCAAGGGGGGAGGAGGGGATCCTGTACTTTTCTTGACTAAGCAGGAATTGCAGGGGGTGGGGAGGGGGAGGGGAAGGAAAGTGGGGGAGGGTGGGAAGAACCCCCGAAAAATCTTTCCTCCTGTCTGCTTGCACTGGGAAGGGAAGGAGGAGGAAGGAAGAGGGGGAGGAAGAGGAAGGAAAAAGGAGGAAGGGGAGATGGAGGAGGAGAGGAAGGAGATGGAGGAGGAGGAAAGGGAGAAGGAAGAGGAAGAGAAGGATGGGGAGAAAGACAGCGAAGAGGAGGGAGAAGGAAAAGGAAGATGGGGCAGGAGGAGAGGAAGGAGAAGATCGAGGAAGGGGAAGGGAGGAGAGGAAGGAGGAGATGGAGGAGGAAAGGGAAGAGGAGGATGGGGAGAAAGACAGCGAAGAGGAAGGAGAAGGAAAAGGAAGATGGGGCAGGAGGAGAGGAAGGAGAAGATCGAGGAAGGGGAAGGGAGGAGAGGAAGGAGGAGATGGAGGAGGAAAGGGAAGAGGAGGATGGGGAGAAAGACAGAGAAGAGGAAGGAAAAGGAAGAGGAAGATGGGGCAGGAGGAGAGGAAGGGGAAGGGAGGAGAGGAAGGAGGAGATGGAGGAGGAAAGGGGAGGAGGGGGGAGGAAGACAGGGAGCAGGAGGGGGAGAGGAAGGAGATGCAGATGGAGGAAAGGAAAGGAAAGGCAGGAGAGAAGGAGGAGGAAGACCAGAAGGAGGGAGGAGAGGGCTGACTGATGCCCAAGCCTGCCCTCTCCCCCTCACCCCTTTTTCCAAATTAAACCCATTTTTCACCTGGTGTAAACTTGCTCGGCCTTCTGCCTCCCCCTCCCCAACCACGGGAACCCCCCCTCCCCACAACCCCCCCCCCTTGGACGGAGGAGGGAGGCTTTTCTGCAAAGACGCATCAAGGATGAGAATTTGCAAAGGGCGGGGGGGGGAGGTGTCAGAGAAGGGGGAGTGAAACAGGGGGCAGGATGAGGATGGGGGAGAGATTTTTTGGGGGGGTCTGCACCGCCACCCCCCCCCTCCAGCATCAGCATCGAAAGAAAGGGGAGGGGTGGAGACTCAGCTGTCTGTTTTTTTACTGTCTCCCATTTTGCCTGAGCTGGTGATTTTTCCCCCCCCCGTTGCCATGGCAACCCGACTTAGCAGCACTGCGAAAGGAGGGTGGCGGCCTAGGAAATTGGGGAGGGGGAGGGGAGGCTCACGCGCACGCATCGGCTCCGAAGCCCGTCCTCGCCTTGCGGCGGTCCGTTTAGGATCGAACGCGGGGGACCCTTGTCACAGGATTTCCCTCCCCAGGGTGGGCGGTGGGGGTTTTTAGGCGATCCCCCTTTTGTGACCGTCGGCAGCCCGCCTCGCTCCTTTCCAAATGGCGTGGATTTCCCTTCAGCAAGGGTGGAAAGGGTCGTAAAACGGAGCCAAACTCAGCGGGACCTTTGCCTTGCTTAGCGACGAAGACATTGGGCTCCATCGCGGCCATAAGTCAAGGACTAGCTGCATTAATAATAATAATAATAATATCTGTGATACATTTTTAAATGTTCAGCTGACTGAGTTTCATGTTTAATGAATGTTTATAATAATAATAATAATAATTGTGATATATTTTTAAATGTTCAAGTGACTGTCATTTTCAATGAATCAAAGTTTATAATAGTAATAATAAGAATAATTAATCAATTTTTAATGTTCAGCTGACTTTTGTTTAATGAATAAGTTTATAATAATAATAGATCAATTTTTAAATGTTCACCTGAGTTTCATGTTTAATGAATAAAAGTTTATAATAATAATAATTGTGATATATTTTTAAATGTTACAGTGACTGAGTCATTTTCAATGAATCAAAGTTTATAATAGTAATAATAAGAATAATTAATCAATTTTTAATGTTCAGCTGACTTTTGTTTAATGAATAAGTTTATAATAATAATAGATCAATTTTTAAATGTTCAGCTGAGTTTCATGTTTAATGAATAAAAGTTTATAATAATAATAATAATAATTGTGATATATTTTTAAATGTTCAAGTGACTGTCATTTTCAATGAATCAAAGTTTATAATAGTAATAATAATAATTAATCAATTTTTAATGTTCAGCTGACTTTTGTTTAATGAATAAGTTTATAATAATAATAGATCAATTTTTAAATGTTCAGCTTTCATGTTTAATGAATAAAAGTTTATAATAATAATAATAATTGTGATATATTTTTAAATGTTCAATTGACTGAGTCATTTTCAATGAATCAAAGTTTAATAATAATAAGAATAATCGATTTTTAAATGTTCAGCTGACTTTTATGTTTAATGAATAAAAGTTTGTAATAATAATAATAATTGTGATACACTTTTAAATGTTCAACTGACTGAGTTTCATGTTCAATGAATAAGTTTATAATAGTAATAATAATAATTGATCGATTTTTAAATGTTCAATTGAGTTTCATGTTTAATGAATAAGTTTATAATAATAATAATAATAATTGATCGATTTTTAAATGTTCAGCTGACGAGTTTCATGTTTAATGAATAAAAGTTAAAAATAGTAATAATAATAATAATTGATCGATTTTTAAATGTTCAGCTGACTTGAGTTTCATGTTTAATGAATAAAAGTTAATAATAATAATAATAATGATGATGGATGATGATGGATGATGTAGGGTTTCCCACCTAAGCAACGGGTTGGACTTGAAGTCCACCAAGATCCCTTCCAACTCTTTCAATAATAATAATAATAGTAATCATAAAATTTCTGCCTACCACCAACTTCCACACAAACCCCGATAGTTTGCCATGCTTTGGCCAGGATTGGAGGTCACCCCGAAGGTTTTGGGGGCTGGGCAGGGATGAGGGAGGCCCCACCCAACCCAACCCAGCTGGGGGAGGGGGCCAGGGGTGTGTGTTTGTGTGTGCCAAGTTCCGAAAAACTTATGGTGAGGGGAGAGGGAAGGTTTTCTGGCCAGCATCCCTATCCTTTGGCAGAGGAAGCCCACCCAAGTGTGCATTTGCACACGTGAGTGCAAAGAGAGACTGGGCTGGCAGGAATTTCCGCACGCAGCCTGGAAAACCCTGGACCCGGTTTTAAAGGCGGTGGGGCAGGGGCCTTGAGTTGCTTCATGGAGTTGGAAGGGACCTTAGAGGCCATCTATTCCAACCCCCCCTCACTCAGCAACCCAGACGAGTTGGCGTGTTGAGATCCGAAACAGGCACCAGGGGTGGCAGAATCGGGGGGGGGGAGAGGGGAGGTATTTGGGGTTCAGGAAAAAAAGGGTGGCCTGTCTAATTAAGGGGGCACCCCAAATGAGAGATAAACCAATGCTGGTAATCCTCAACTTATGACAGTTTGTTACAATGGGGCGGGGGGGGGGGGAAGGGACCTTTATGACCCTTTTCCACACTTACGACTGTCGCTGCATCCTCGGGGTCACCTGATCAAAATTCAGGCACTGGGCAGTTGGCTCGTAGTGATGACAGTCGCAGCCCACGTCCATGAGGAAAGCTGGATTCACTTAATGATGGCTTGATTCACTTAACAACTATGTTATTCCCCTTGTTGGGAATAACAAATTTAATGACCAGGGCAAAAAAAAAAAAAAATGTCAGGCACAACTCGTTTAGTGACTGCCTGGCTTTGGGTTCTGCTTGTGGTTGCAAGTCGAAGATTAGGGGAGGAAGAAGGTAAAATCAGGACCTTTGGAAAGGAAAAGGAGAAAGAGGAGGAAGGAAGAAGGAAGGAGCGTTATGGGATGCCCGACTGGGCCATTCAGTGGCCTTCAGGTGGTCCTCGGCTTACAACGAATTCACTCAGCGACCATTTGAAGTTAGGACAGCACCAAATGGCGATTAAGGCCGGATTTGGGCATTCCTTTTCCAATCGGCACCTCTCACCCCCCCCTTTTTACCACCCCCGTGCTTAGCGATGGAATTTGGTCGCAACTCTTCAAGATGAGTCCTCCACTTACACCCAAATTTTGATTTCGTGGCCATAAGGATGCTGGAACAGTTGTAAGTCTGAGGATTTTTCCCAGCATCATGGTAACTTCTAAGGGCGGCTAAAAATGAACGGTCATAAGTGCAAGGACTGCCTGTGAGGGATAGTCTCCAGCTTATGACGGAGCCCCAAAGTTCCTGGGGTTGAAGCAAAACGTGTGTTTTGCAACCTCTTCCTGGCCACCGTTGCAAAGTGAAGCGCCGGCAGTTCATTAAGTTAGTACTGTACCCCACGGTTGTTAAGCAAATCCCCTTCCCTTGGCTTTGCTCATCGGAAGGGACACACATCCCACCCGCCCTCTTTCCCGGGACACTGCAACAGGCGTAAGTACACATCAGTTGCCAAGCTGCGGAATTTGGGTGGGTGCTAAGTGTGGGAAAATGGTCCTCGGTCGTGGCTTTTTCAATGCTGCCATAACTTCAGACAGTCGTTAAGTTGAGGACGGCCGGGAAAACTCACAGGTTTTTGGGTGTGCTGGGGAAACCTCCTACAGAAGGTTGTGGGTCCTCCAGGATCATAGAGATTGGGCTGAAGGAAAGGAGAGGACGTGGGTCCCAAACAGACCCAAACTGGCCAAGCCTGAGCTTCCTTCCTTTGGGGAGGGGGTCTCCACCCCCCCCCCACCACACTTTCAAGAAGAGACTGAACTCCTATCTGTCAGAAATGGTGTGGGGTCTCACTGCTTGGGCGGGCGGTTGGACTAGATGACCTACAAGGTCCCTTCTGACTCGGATGATCTATTCTTTTGCAAGCCCCACCCCCAGATACCCCAAAGAACGAGACTTCCTGCCTTTTGGGGCACCACCTTGCCACCTCCCCCTGACCCAGTTGATGGGATGCTGCTGGTTCGGACCAGTTCTCACGAACCAGTAACACCAACGATCAGCTGGCCCCGTCCTATCCTGTCCTACATTTCCGCGTTTTTCAGCTCTCATACAACCAGTAGTTTCCATTTACAGAGAGATGGAGAGAGACCCTCATTTTCCGAATCCAAGGAGGAAGACGAAACAGCTGACAGAGAGCAGGAGTGGGGCTCCATTGGCTGTGGAGGAAACTGGGGAAGAGCAAAGTCCGGCTGGGCAGAGCAGGGGAGAGGTAGAACAAGGGAGAGGGCGTGCAGAGGAAGACCCAGGCCCACCCCACCCCCTCCATCCTAGGAGAGGAACACAGGGAGAGGAATGCAAGAAGGAACCGAGAAGGGAGCAACGGGGGTTGCCTGGCTTACGGAGAAGGAAAGGGCCCTGATTCCCTTCATTAGCCCCAGCTAGGAAGAGAGTTTAAAAGAGATGCAAGCTGACAGCAGCGTTCGCCGAGAGCAAATGGGTAGTTTTTCCTGGGTTGGCTTTGCTTATCTTCGTTACTGATTGACATCTGGAATTCCTTCTCCTACCCTGCCAGACTAAATGACTTCATTTTGCCTTGATTGGACTTTAAGTTACCGTTTTTGTTGACCACTTTTTGGACTTGAATCTCTGCTGGGAGAGTTTTTTTCCGGCCCAAAAGGTAACCAGGTAACCAGGACATTGGGGGCAAAGTTGGAGCTAATAATAAAGATATTATTTTTGTGCCATATGCTCCTCTGGGTCATTGCAGGGGGCTTCATTGGCCCACCGGAAGAAAGGTCTTTGTGCCCCCTTTCCCTCCCTCCTGAGAAAAATGGAGGCAGGCACACCTAGGGCGAACAAGGTACGTTGGTACGCTGGGTCGGGTTGCAGGTGTGGCACAAATTCAAACGGGAAAAGAAATCGAGAGAAAAGAAGAGGGGGTATGTGTGCCTTCGGTAGGGAAGACTCCTCCGGATGCCCAGCAGGACCCAAGAAGGGTGCTCAATGCCCACCAACAACAACACTACCGTGCCCAGCCGCTTGCCCGCCGCTTACCATCCTCCATGGGGACGTAGACATTGAGGTACAGGCAATCTTCGCTCTGGTTCTGGACGTAGCTGGCCACGATCTCCAGATTGTCGGTGAACCAAACCGGCAGCATGATGGCAGGCAGCATGCCGTGGATGTTCTGAGGGCACACCGGGGCGAACGCCGTGGCATTGCGCACCTCGGACCAGGAAGCTGGTGCCTCGGGCGGCTGGAAGCGGCGCTCGCCGACAGGCGGCGTGGCGTAGGGGATGCCCAGGTACTGCACCACGGGGCCGAGGATCTCGTTGTTCAGGCCTTTCTTGATGCCACGCAGCTTGCCGTAGTTGGTGGGCACCACAGGGTACTTGTCTTCAGGCTTCTGGCCCGAGAGGGGTGATGGGCGCAAGGCCAGGCCCAGCAGCCAAAAGAGGAGGGCGGAACCCGGCCGGATGTTCAGCAACCGGCGGACGAAGCTTGGAGACGAGAGGAACATGGTGGCCAGAGAAGGTGCCAGGCCGGAGGTCCTTCACAAGTGGGGGAGGGGGAGGAGAGAAAGAGTCAGGAAACGGCCAACCCGAGGAGAAGCACCGGGAAAGGAGGAAGAGGAGGAGGAGGAAGTAAGGCTGGAGAGGTTGCGGGCCAAGCTCAGAAGTTGAGGAAACGCGGCCGTCCTAACAGGAGAACCTCCCAAATGTTCTGGCCAAGATAGGGCATCTGTTGCGTTCCATGGTTGGTTTGGAGCACCTCAATGGCCAGCCAGACGGTCCAAAAGAGGCACCTAGAGGTTCAGGGAGGAAGAAGAAGAGAGAGAAGTTGTGGATCAACCAGAAGTAAGAAGAGAAAAAGGCAACAGGTAGGAGGAGCAAGGTGGACCCAATGGTCCAACAAGAACAAATAACCTTCTCCATCTCTGCTCCACCACCTTCTCTCTCTATCTCCAGGGAGATCCGTTGGGACTCACCTTCCCACCCACCACGTCTTCCAACCCCAAAACTCATTTTAGGAAACAGTCTGGAGCGAGCAGAAATGTAGGAGGAGGATTTAGGCCAAGTTCTAGTGGTGGACTTCCACGAAGACACTGAAGCCACAGTAGGCGAGCATCTCACTGGGTTCTGGTTCCCAGGAAGAAGAGGGAAGGCCTATGTCTTCGTGAGGAACCCAAGAGTACGTCCCCACCAGGCCACAGGGTGGAGTAAAAGACCACCAGGGTTGAGTCCTCCACCTTAACCAAAAGCATCCCAAGGCCCACCTACAGGATTCCAAGGTCCCTCAAGAAGGAGAACCCGTAACTCGTCCTGTTTCAGGGAAAGGGCACTCTTTCACCCCAGGATCACCTCGAACCAAGAGGTGGAAGGACAACGAAGGAGTCCAGGTGACTCACAGTTAAGACCAACTTGTGGGACATCCAGCTTATATAGGGAGTCCTCAACTTTGATCCCCATGGGGCTCCCCAATTAAGAGAGGAACACTTCTTAAGTGAATTGTGCCCCCATTTTTACGACTTCTTGCTGTGGTTGTTAAAGCGAATCTGTGAGTCACATGGTCGTTGAGTGAATCCAACTTCCCTCTATGGGCTTCGCTCACCAGAAAGTCACAAAAAAAAGAGGATCACCCTGAGACTGTCATAAAGATGAGTCAGGGCCAAGCATCTGGAGTTTCAATTGCGCAACCAACGGGATGCCGTGATTTGGTCATTAAGTGTGAAAAACGCTCCTCAGTCCCTTGTTTCCGGGCCGTTACGGTTGCTAAACAAATGGTTGTACGTCAAGGACAGGCAGCCCTCAACCTACAGCCGCCATTGCTGTTGTGAGTCATGCTCAGTTTTTATGGTCTGCATTGACACCGTCATTAAGCAGATCGCCACCACCATTCAAGGACTCCTGCCGTACAAGGGGGTCCTCGACTTATGACCACACTGGGGCCTCAGCTCGCCAACGCCAAGCAAGGGAATTTCATTCAGGGTGTTTGGCCCCATTTGACAACCTTTTTTTCTTTTTTGGGGCCGTTAAACAAATCACTCCAGTCGTTAAGAGAGCCACACCGTTGTTAAGCGACTCTGGTTTCCCCCGTTGACTTTGCGTGTCGGAAACCGGGGGGGGGGGAATCACGGGACGCTGCACTCGTTTTAGACTACATGCCGCTCTAAATGTTCATACTTATGACGGCCGTAAGTTCGAGGACTGGTCATAAATCAGTTCCCCCCCCTCCAAACCCACTGTAACCTTGAATGCTTGCTAAAGGAATGTCTACGGAGGAGTGAATGTAAACAAATGGATGTTAAGTCAAGGACGGTCTGCAGACCGGACACTCTGTTTGGGTACCCCAGGCCCCATGATGGGGCAGGGGTCCCGGTTAGCATCGGGCCTTCCTCCTCCTCCTCCTCCTCGGGCTGTGGCCTTCTCTCTCCCACCTCCCCAGCATCACTGTACCAAATTCTCCCCGGTCTTTAATTAAATAAAATTGGAGTTATTTTTTTGATCATTCACAATGTGGCAATTAGGAGTGGGAAACATGTAATTAGTACCAAATTGTGTCTGGGAGAATCCAAAGGCCCAGAGAGAGGGGGCTGTGAGGGGGGGGCACGGAACCCCACACTCTACCCACAATGCCTGGACAGACTGGGGAAGGGATTGGGGGAGGGACGAGGAGGAAGCAGCAATCCACACCTGGGACTTCATGGGAGGGGAGAGTCAAGGGGAGGAATGGGTGGATTAATCCAGGGGTCCCCCAACCTTGGCCGCTTTAAGACTTGGTGGACTTCAACTCCCAGAATTCCCCATTCAACCATCCCTGTTGTTCTTTTTTCCTTCCTGCTCCCTAGAGCGGAGAGATTGCAAAGGAAGGGATGACAAGAGAGGAAGCAGGTATAGAGAGTTGAAGTCTAGCTAAGCTGGCGGGGGAATTCTGGGAGTTGAAGTCTGCCAGTCTTAAATCAGGGGGTCTCCAACCTTTGCAACTTTAAGGCTGGTGGACTTCAACTCCCAGAATTCCCCATTCAACTGGGCCTGTTTCCCACCCCCCTCCTACTCCCTAGATCAGGGGTGAGCAAACTTTTTGGCTCGGGGGCCTCATTGACTTTTAAAATTTGACAGACGGGCCACTACTTGGTGTCGAAATGCCTGTCATTACAAGTCAAAATCAAATGAATGCAATCATTCAATCATTCATATCAAACCGTAATTCTGTACCAATCTTCGACGGGCCGGATTAAAAAGATCAACGGGCCGGATGTGGCCCACGGGCTGTAGTTTGCCCACCCCTGCCCTAGATTAAGCAGGCATAGAGAGTTGAAGTGTTAGCGAAGCTGGCTGGGGAATTCTGGGAGTTGATGTCCACAAGTCTTAAAGTGGCCAAGTTTGGAAACCTCTGGATTAATGGATGGATGGAGAAAAATGAAGAGGAGATGGGAAGGAGGAAGAATAAGAAGACACCATGGATGGAGGAGATACACACACACACACACACACACACACACACACCAGCCATGTTCTTCCGAGACTCACAGAGGCATTGTCCATGGCCTGCAAAGATTCACACACGTTTCATCCAGGATCTTCCAAAGTTCACACAAGAATCATGGATGGTTTCAAGACTCACCCAGACTTCCTCCGTGGCCACCCAAGTTTCACTGAGGCGTCACTCATGGTCTTTCAAAATTCACACAGACTTCATCCGTGGTCTTGCAAGATTCACACAATCATCAAACGTGGTTATCCGGAGCTTACCCACATCAATCATGGTCATCCAAGGCTCACATACATCAACCATGGTTATCTGAGGCTTACACACATCAATCAGGGTCATTCAAGGCTCACAGACATCAACCATGGTTAACCAAGGTTCAAACACATCAACCGTGGTCATCCAAGGCTCAAACAAATCAATCACGGTCATCCAAGTCTCCAACACATCAACCATAGTCATCCAAGTTTCACATACATCAAACAGGATCATCCAAGGCTCAAACAATCAACCATGGTCATTCAAGACTCACACACATCAAACAGGCTCATTCAAAGCTCACATATATCAACCATGGTTAACCAAGGCTCCAATACATCAACCAGGGTTATGCAAGGCTCACACACATAAACCATGGCTTTCTTCAGGTCCATAAACATCAACCACTGTCATCAAAGGCTCACCCATGTCAACCACTGTCATCCAAAGCTCACACACATGAACCATGATCATCAAAGGCTCACACACATCAACCATGGTCATCCAAGTCTCAAACACATCAACTATGGTCACCCAAGGGTCACAGACATCAACCATGGTAATCCAAGTCTCACACATATTAATCACAGTCATCCAAGGCTCACATACTTCAACCATGGTTAACCAAGGCTCAAACAAATCAAGGCTCATCCATAGTTGAGCATCAACTATGCTCAACCAAGGTTCACACACATCACCCATGGTCATCCAAGGCTCCCACACATCAACCATTGTCAACCAAAGCTCAAACACACCAATCATGATCATCAAAGGCTCACATATATCAATCATGGTCATCCAAGGCTCAAATACATCAAACATGGCTAACCAAGGCTCAAGTCCACAAGTCTTAAACTTGCCAAGTTTGAAAGACCCTTGCTTTTATGCCAAGGAAGAAAACCGCTTTATTCCACATGGATGTCTTTCAAACTTGGCTGTTTTAAGGGACTTCAACTCCCAGAATTCCCCATTCAACCAGGCCTGGTTTTTTTTTTCCTTTCCTTCCTACTCCCTAGATTGGAGAGATTGCAAGAGAGTAAGCAGGCATAGAATTGAAGTTTAGCGGAGCTGGCTGGGGAATTCTGAGAGTTGGAGTCCTCTAGTGTTAAGGCTGCCAAGGTTTAAAACTTAACTCTTCCTAATCCCGAACAGTTGTAAAACGGTTGTAAAATGAGAATTGGCTGTAAGTGCTCAGAAAGAAGAGGTCGCAACGAAGAAAACGTCTCGATATTTGATACGGTGGATCTGCCAGAAAGTTAAAGATCTGCCATGCGATTTATTTTTTTCGTTTTTCCCAGCTGTGGGAGGTTAATGCAAACAAAAAAAAACCCCAGGGGAAATCTATAACCCCGCATTGCTCTGAGTGCTTGTTCACTCCAGAAACCATCATGCTGGGCTGGCATAGGCCGCCAACCATGGTTTTATCTATTACAAAGCTGAGGTCAACTAAACCAGGGGTCTCCAACCTTGGCAACTTTAAGCCTGGTGGACTCCAACTCCCAGAATTTCCCAGCCAGCTTCGCTAGAGCTCTATGCCTGCTTACTCTCTTTTAATCCCTTCTTCTGCAATCTCCCCACTCTAGGAAGTGGGAGGGAAAGAAAAAAAAAACAGGAGGCCTGGTTGAAGGGGGAATTCTGGGAGTTGAAGTCCACCCATCTTAAAGGGACCAAGTTTGAAAACTTAACTCTTCCTAATCCCATCAAAACCTTATTTTTCTCCTTAAGAATCAAACAGCAAAAAGACGTTTTCCGTCCAGTTTCTGCATCTCTGCATAACAACAAACACACAACACAACTGACAAAGGTTCCGGGGCTTAATTAGGGACTTTTGAGTGGGGGGGGGGGTTTCCCGCTAAGCTGTGGCATCATTACACACCTAGGGAGTCTACAGAATATAATACAGAATAACAAGAGTTGGAAGGGACCTTGGAGGTCTTCTAATCAAACCCCCTGCCCAAGATCATAGAAACATAGGGCTGGAAGGGACCTTGGAGGTCTTCTAGTCCAATCCCCTGCCCAAAATCATAGAAACATAGGGCTGGAAGGGACTTTGGAGGTCTCTAGTCCAATCCCCTGCCCAAGATCATAGAAACATAGGGCTGGAAGGGACCTTGGAGGTCTTCTCGTCCAATCCCCTGCCCAAGAGCATAGAAACATAGGGCTGGAAGGGACCTTGGAGGTCTTCTAATCCTGCCCAAGATCATTGAAATGTAGGGCTGGAAGGGACCTTGGAGGTCATCTAATCCAACCCCCTGCTTAAACAGGAGCCCCTACATCATTCCAGACAAACGGGTGTCCAATCCCTTCTTGGAAAGCTCCAATGATGGAGCAGATTCAATGTCTGGTGGCAAGCAGTTCCATGGGTGAATTGTTCTCACTGTCAGGAAAATTGCTACTTCATTCTAGGTTGCTTCTCTTCTTGGTTAGTGGGGTATAATTTGCATTTTTGCAACAACGGAATCATGGTTTTCGCACCTCTGAACCGCTGCAAGGCGTTAAGCGGGTCGCCCAGTTGTTAAGTGAATCCGGGGGAGGGGGGGACATCGCGTGTTTCACCACAGCTGTCACAAATACGAGTCAGTCTGCCAAGTATGGCGATTGCACAACTGCAGGGAACGGGGGGGGGGAGGGAAACGCTACAATGGTTGTAAGCGCGAGGATTGGTTGTAAGTCACTTTTTCCCCCAGTGCTGTTGTAACAAAATGAAAAGTGGCAAGTTGGGGGGGGATGCCCCTGCAGTTGGATGTGGGATCACTGTGGACTAGCACCTTGAAACCTCTTAAAAAGTCAGTGCTCTGCCATGGCTGAGAAATCCTGATTTTTCTCTTCCTCGGCACAGTTCTGTTGGCAGCAGCACCCAGGTCCTGACTGGGTTGACATCACACGGCTGGCCAAGTGTGCTAGGTTCTGGCCAAGATTCCTAGGCAGGTTGGTTGGTTGGTCCCCGGCCCGCTTCGATGGAGGCTCAGAAGATTAGAATGCGGACTACAGAATAGAATACAGAATAACAGAGCGGGAAGGGACCTCGGAGGTCATCTAGTCCAAGGGTCGACAACCTTTTGGACCTCAAGGGGCCACCAAACTCATCATTTTAAATCCTGTGGACCAGAGACCCTGGGAAAATCCCTCCCAAAAAAAGTACGCAGGAAAATTCCTCACCCTGTTTTCCCACCGATTGATCGTTCTTTATTTGAGATCGTCTCCAGCTCCGTTCTCAGTGTGTGTGTGTGTGTGTGTGTGTGTGAGAGAGAGAGAGAGAGAGAGAGAGACTTTTGGCTTCATGCAAGGAAAGCAGCAGAAGCCGCAGAATTCTTTCTTTTTCTCCCCCAAACTCCGCCAGAAATGAGTCTTCAGGAGATTTGTCGCGTCGGTGCAGCCTCTTGGAGCAGGAGGCCTTGCAGGGTCCCAAAGACTCATTTCTGGGGCGAGTGGGCACTGCCATCCGTGGTTTTCCTTTTAAAGAAGACTGGACAAGTCACTTCCCTGACATGGGCTAGGTCAGTGGTCGTCCCCCCCAGGGGGGCAGTGGGATGCCATTGAGAGGCCAGGAGGCCGGCAGGGGGGCGCTGGAGGTGAGCGGCAGGGTACAATTCAGGGGTGAGAAAAAAATCCCACCCCTGCCGCGTTCAAGGCGAGGCCCCGCAGAATCACTCCATTGACTTGCACACTCTGGTAAAAGGAGCTCAATGGGGTGATCCTGCGAGCCTCTCCCTGAACTCAGTGTTGGGAAAGGAGAGCAGAACCAGAGTGGCTTTCCTTTCCTTCTCAAACACCCCACTGCTGCTGCCGCATTCGGAGCGAGGCCCTGCAGGTTTCCCCCTGCCATTGAGCCCTCTGCACCGGAGGCACCTGCCCAAGCAAGTCCGAGCGGAGCGGTGCGCGAAGTCAACAGGGTGAGCCTGAGAGAGGGAAAGAGAGAGGAAAGAGAGAGAGAGAGAAGGAAGAAGAGAAAGAGAAAAGGGAAAGAAATAAAAAGGGATAAAGAAAGAAGGGGGATGGAAGGAAGGGACAGAAAGAAAAAGAAATAAAGGAGGGAGGGAGGGAGGAGAAAGATAACGAGATATCTATTCTTGTCCAATCACCTGCTCCAGCAGGATTAGAAGTGTTTGTGTGTGTGTGTGTGTGTGTGTGTGTGTGTTCTCCTTGTAATTTACCAGTACATTTTGGTTTTGCCTTCTTCAGAATTGGCACTGTAATACTTTGGGGAAAAAGTAATGCTGTATTTGCTGGCATATAAGACGACTGGGCATATAAGACGACCCCGCAACATTTCCACTCAAAATATAGAGTTTGATATATACTCGCCGTATAAGACTACCCCCTCTTCCGCACACCTTCCTCTTTTGCACTTTTTTTTTTTTTTTTTGAGGCACTTTTGTGGAAACGAATCCTGTGGAAACTGATCCCGTGAAGCCGAAAGGAGCAGCCAGCCTTCAGGCCGATGTAGGCGGGCCTCCTTCTCCCAGCTCCCAAGGAAACGAGGCGCTCAGTAGCCTCCGCTCGCACCGCCCGGGCTCTGCTCAGTATCCGGCTGGGGCTGTCAGGAGTTGTTACCGCTGGCGCGGCTCCACACAGCTCCAGTCCGCGTTGCCTCGGGAAGGGAAAGGCAAAAAGGAAGAGCCGCGGCGGCGCTTTGCAACGGCAGCAGCGGCTCCTGGTTTTGCCTTTCCCTTCCCGAGCCCGGGCGGTGCGAGTGGAGGCCGCTGACCGCCTCGTTTCCTTGGGAGTTGGGAGAAGGAGGCCCGCCTACATCGGCCTGAAGGCTGGCTGCTCCTTTCGGCTTCACGGGATGTTTCCACGGTGCACAAAAGTGCCTCGGCTGCGGGCAGCTGCAGTGCTTCCCAATTACTATTTGCCAGCGTATAAGACGACCCCCTCACTTGGAGGCATGTTTTTCAGGGCAAAAAAGTCATCTTATACGCCAGCAAATACGGTATTTTAGGGTGGAGGTCTGGTCCAATGGATCCTGTTTAAAGCCTCAACAAAATGTGAGACCTTCCTGGTAGTCTTGACCATGTTTCGTCCACAAACCTTTAATTAATAGAAGCCAAAGAGGTTTCAATGTGGAAAAGGGCCTCAGTCTAAACTAGGCCTCATTTCAATCTGATGCATCAGGCCTCTCTTTCTCTCTCTCTCTCCCTCCCCCCCTCCCCCTTTTCTTTGTCCCTTTTTCTTTTTTTCCCTTTTCTCTTTTCTTCCTTCTCTCTCTCTTTCTTTTCTGTCTCATTCTCTCTCTCTCTCTTTCCCTCTCTCAGGCTCACCCCATTGACTTGGTGCACCGCTCCGCTCGGACTTGCTTGGGCAGGTCCCTCCGGTGCATCGGGCTCAAAGGAGGAGACCTGCAGGGCCGGCACCTAGAACGCAGCAGTGTCGGCGCGTTTGAAAAGTCGAGCAAAGCCAGAGGTCGGTAATTTTTGCTGCAAAGAATCACAAAAGCTTCTGGGTTGTGCACAAGAAGGGACACACATGTCAATGGCAATTCAGCAACATAAAATAAATAAATACAAATAAAAATCAACAAGAATCGGCAAAGCATCTCTGGCTAGATTGTATTCACTACTAGAATCTAATCAGAGATGCTTTGCCAATTCTAGTCCAATGACCTGCTCCAGCAGGGTTAGAAGGGAGTGTGTGTGTGTGCGTGTGTGTGTGCGTGCGCGTGTGTGCATGGCTGTCAAAACTCCAAAAACAGGTCAAGTAGTTCTGGGGAAGGCCAGTCATAAATTAGAACACTTGCTAAGCAACCGGCCATTAAGTGAGGACCACTTGTATTTGGTTTGCCAGTCACCAAACCATGCCCACCCAGTTCTGTGACCAGCAAACCACACCCACCCAGTCACATGACCAGCAAGCCACGCCCACCCAGTCATGTGACCAGCAAACCACACCCTCAAATTAGACCACACCTACATAAATTTGAACCCCAACCCTGGGTGCGGGGCATTGAGGATGAGTTTGTAGCACCAAGGGGGGGGGGGTGGACTGAAAAAGTTTGGGAACCTCTGGCCTAGGTTCTCCTGCTTGATCAGGGAGAGTGGGGGGTGGGCTAGAAGACCTCTGAAGTCCCTTCAGCTCTCTTCCCTGGTCAATTGCTCCTTTAGATCTCCTTCCTCAACCTTAGCAACTTTTAAGACATATGGACTTCGTCCCAGAATTCCCCAGCTGGGGGCTGCTTTCAGACATGTGGGTTTCACTTCCCAGAATCCCCCCACCAGCAACTTTTAAGACACGTGGACATCCATTCCCATGATTTTTTTTATCTATTACAAAGCTGAGGTCAACTAAAGCCAGCAGTCGCCAACCTTGGCCATTTTAAGACTGGTGGACTTCAACTCCCAGAATTCCTCAGCCAGCTTTGCTAGACTTCAACTCTCTATGCCTGCTTCCTCTGCAATCTCTCCACTCTAGGAAGGAGGAGGAGGAAATCAGGCCTGGTTGAATGGGGAATTCTGGGAGTTGAAGTCTACAAGTCTTAAAGATGTCAAGGTTGGAGACCCCTGATTTAAGACTGGTGGACTTCAACTCCCAGAATTCCCCCAGCCCCCTTTGCTACACTTCAACTCTATGCCTGCTTACTCCTTTGTAATCCCTATCTCTGCTCTAGAGAGTAGGAGAGAAAAAAAACAACAGGCTAATTGAATGGGGAATTCTGGGAGATGAAGTCCCCCCCCCCATCTTAAAGTTGCAAAGGTTGGAGACCCCCTGATTTAAAACCTGTGGACTCCGACTCCCAGAATTCCCCCAGCCGGCTTCGCTAAGACCTCAACTCTCTCTGCCTCCTTACTCCCTTGTCATCCCTCCCTCTGCAATCACTCCACTCTAGGGAGGAGGAGGAGGGGAGGGGGAAATCAAGCAAGCATGGCTGAATGAGGGTCTTTAACGTCTGTGCAAACACACACACACACACACACACACACACACATGCAAGGCACTCCGTAGAGTTGTGTGATGGCAGATCCCGGCCCGCAAAGTCGTTTTCTGCAAAAGGCTGGGAAGAAGGAGCAAAAGCCGCGCATGTGTGTGTGTGTGTGTGTGTGTGTAAGCCATGATGACATCATCGCTGGGGACATCGGACCCTCCGCCGGTTCTGACATTCATCCTGTTTTGTTTCAACCTGGGTGGGTGGATGGACTGTAAAGGCGGGCAGACGTCCAAACTCCGGGAATCCCTCGGCACGGAGGCGTTCCTTTCGATGGGAGACGAGCGATATCCCCACTGCGGCCTGCTTTGCTCTCTTATTTTCTCTTCCTCTCCAATCTTTTCCCTTCCAGGGAATGATTAAAAGAGGAAAAAAAAAAAAAGAGAGAGAACAACCCAGGCGCAGCTGGCTGGGGAATTCTGGGAGTTGAAGTCCTGTGTCCCCTGTTTCCCCCCCCACACTGACCTCCTGGATTCCTTCCGAGTCTTGCATAGCTGATTAAATTTGGGGACACCAAGTTCCAAGTTTTTAAAAAGGGGGGGGGGGGTTGTCGTCCTCGGTTTACAACCACAACCTTTCTGTCGTTAAGTGAGTGACCCTCGTGTCCCCGTTAGAAATGGGTGTAGGGTCTCCTGCGGCCTGACCTGCTTAAGGAAGGTTGTGTGAACCAGGCCAAGCCATCCTTTTGTCGAGGGGAAAGGAGAAGAAACAGATTAACAGAGAGTTGGAAGGGACCCTTGGAGGTCATCTAGTTCAACCCCTCCTCTTCCCCTGTGGGAGACCCTACACCATTTCTGACAGATGGCGGTCCGGTCTCTTCTTGAAAGGCTCCAGGGATGACGCTCGCACAATCTCCATCAACCACAAGATCCATCATTAACAGATGAACAGAGTCGGAAGGTACCTTGAAGGTCATCTAGTCCAACTCCTCCCCGCCCCACCCAGGCAGGAGACCCTACAACATTTCTGTCAGATAGATGGGGGGTCCGGCCTCTTCTTGAAAGCCTCCAGGGATAAAGCTCCCACAATTTCTGAATGAGAGGATCCTAACAGAGTTGGAAGGGACCCTTGGAGGCTATCTAGTCCAACCCCCTCCTCCCAAGCGGGATATCCTGCACCATTTCTGACAAAGGGCAGTCTAGACTCTTCTTGAAAGCCTCCAGGGATGAAACTCCCACAATTTCTGAATGAGAGGATCCTAACAGAGTTGGAAGGGACCCTTGGAGGCTATCTAGTCCAACCCCCTCCTCCCAAGCGGGATATCCTGCACCATTTCTGACAAAGGGCAGTCTAGACTCTTCTTGAAAGCCTCCAGGGATGAAACTCCCACAATTTCTGAATAACAGAATAATAACAGAGTTGGAAGGGACCTTGGAGGTCATCAAGTCCAACCCTCTCCCCCGCCCAGACCCTATACCATTTCTGACAGGGGCATGTGGGGCATGCACCCCCTCCCCAGCCCTGGGTCTTCCTGCCTCCGCCTCTGGGCCTTGTTGGGAGGGGGGTTTCCAGCGGTTGGCTGCCTCTCCGTGCAGCTGGCCAGGAGGGAGGAGGGGGCTCAAGGCGGAAGCAGGAGCTTCAATAGAAAGAGCCGTGCTGGATGACCGCCAGAGCTGGGCCGCCACTGGCTCTGAAGAAGGCACGGAGCCAATGGGCATCCAGAGACGCCCGGATGCCTCCTCATCTTCCACCTGAGCCTCTCGGCCTGCTGGGGGAACTGGTGGGAGGGGGCTGCCCAGGGAAGGAGCCCCTCCCAAGACAGCTCCGGTTGGGGTCACTGGGAGGTAATGGGGGTTGGGGAGGGGGGGGGTTACAGTCCTGGAGAGAGGAGATGGAGAGAAGGAGGAAGATGGGGAGAACTGGAGGAAGAGCAGGAAGAGGAAAAGGGAGAAGGAGAAGGAGGAGGAGGAAGAGGAACAAGAAGAGGAGGAGGAGGAGGAGGAAGAAAAGGAAGAGGAGGAGAAGAGGAGGAGGAAAAGAGAGGAGAAGGAGGAGGAAGAAGAGGAAGAGGAAGAAGAAGAAGAGGAGGAGGAGGAAGAGGAGGAGGAAGAGGAAGAAGAAGAGGAGGAGGAGGAAGAGGAGGAGGAAGAAAAGGAAGAGGAGGAGAAGAGGAGGAGAAAAAGAGAGGAGGAGGAAGAGGAAGAGGAAGAAGAAGAGGAGGAGGAGGAGGAAGAGGAGGAAGAGGAAGAAGAAGAGGAGGAGGAGGAGGAGGAGGAGGAAGAAGAGGAGGAGGAGGAGGAGGAGGAGGAAGAAAAGGAAGAGGAGGAGAAGAGGAGGAGGAAAAGAGAGGAGGAGGAGGAAGAAGAGGAAGAGGAAGAAGAAGAAGAGGAGGAGGAAGAGAGGAGGAGGAGGAAGAAAAAGGAGGAGAGGAGGAGGAGGAGGAAGAAAAGGAAGAGGAGGAGAAGAGGAGGAGGAGGAGGAAGAAGAGGAAGAATAAGAAGAGGAGGAGGAGGAGGAAGAAGAGGAAGAGGAAGAATAAGAAGAGGAGGAGGAGGAGGAAGAAGAGGAAGAGGAAGAAGAAGGATGAGGAGGAGGAGGAGGAAAGGGAAGAGGACAAAGTGGAAAAAGGCGGAGGAAGAGAAGAGGAGGACAAAAAGAAGGTGGAAGTGGAACAGGAAGAGGAGGAAAAAGAGAAGAGAAACAGGGAGATGACAAAGAGGAAAAAGAAGAGGGGGAAGTGGAGAAGAGGAGGAGGAAGTAGAGGAGGACAAAGAGAAGGTGGAACAGGAAGAAGAAGCGGAAGAAAAAGGAAGGAGAGGAATAGGAAGAGGACAAAAAGGGAGAGCAATACAAAGAGAAGGAGGAACAGAGAGAGGAAGAGGGAAAAGGAAGAGGGGGAAGTGGGGAAGAGGAAGAGAAGGACAAAGTGAAGGTGGAAGTAGGAGAGGAAGAGGAGGAAAAGGAAGAAAAGAGGAGAGGAAGAGGAAGAGAAAGTGGAAGTGGAACAGGAAGAGGAGATAGAGGAGGAGGAGGAAGAGGAGGAAGGGGAGGGGCTGGCCTAGGAAGGCCTGCAGGACAAACCCCCCAAAAGGGCCAGACCACCAAGAAAGGGGGGGGGCGCCAGGTTGGGGAAGACAAAGTCCCCAGGTTGGGAACCCCCCCCCCATGCCTCCTCCAACCTGGTGCCCCCTCCAGATGGGCAGGCCGAGCCTCTCCTCCCCCCTCTTCCTCCTCCACCTTCCTCCCCAGCCAGACTGGGGATGATGGGTGGGGGAATACAAGACGCCCCCAACCACACACACATCCCAGAGGGCAAGAAAGGGGGGGGGAGGAGAACTGGAAAAAGCCTTTGAATAAAGACTAGATTGGCTGGTCTGGTTTTTTTTTGGGGGGGCACCAATGAAGGCGTTGAAAGAGGGGGGGCCGCGCACAACTGCCCAGATGCAGCGGGGCGGGGGGAGGAGGAGAAGGGGGGGATCGCAGCCAGGAGTCGCCCACCACCACCACCCGCCTTTTCAGGGTTTTTAGGGGTTCGGGGCTGGAGATCACACACACACACACACACACACACGAGCTCACTGCAGGGACACAAGCGCCGCAAACACGCGCCACACATCCACACACGCGCATGCACAGACACACATCCACACAACCACACAGACGACACGTAGCCACGTAGGGGACGTCAAAAGGAAGGCAAGCGGCCCCCCTCCCCTCCAAGGGCCCGCGGACGACCCCCCCTCCTCCTCCAGAGCAGCCCCCTCCCCACCCAACCCGGTGCTACTACGCGGACGGAGCCGACAAGAGAGGAGGGGGAAATTGGGGAGGTGGGGGGAGAGGAAGACCCCCTGAATTTCCCCCCCCCGCTCCTCCTCCCTGCTTGGGGGGGGGGCAAAGCCGTACCAGCCCCCTCCCCCCTCTTCTCATCGCTCTTCTTCCCGCCTCAGAGCCTGGGGCGGAACCCCCCCTCCCCTCCCCAAGCCTTGAAAATGGGGGAGGGGAGAGAGAGGGAGGGGCTGCTCAGTCCCCCTCCCCCTCCCCAATTTTGCCCCCCCCCTCCCCGCAGGCCCGCTTTGGGGGGTGGGGGGAGGGAGGGAAGCAGGGATGGTCGCTGCAGGAATCGTTGTGCCTGGCACAAAGACACCCCCCCCCCTTTTCTCTTCCAGGCGTAGCCCCCCCCCTTTGCCCCCTCCCACAATCTCCATCAACCCCCTTACCCCTCCAGCTGTGCCACAGTGAGCGGGACCTGAGAGGGAGGGGAAGGGAGGGGGCTGCCTTCCGCCCTTCCTTTCTTTCCCCCTCCCTCCGCCGCTGCTGCTGCTGCCTCCCAGCTGACGGCTATCTTAGCAACAGCCAGTCAAGGGCCAGGCTTTTTGGGAGGGGGGAGACCAGCCCTCCCCTCCGGTCCCAACACAAGCAGATAACGGGAAGGGGGGGTTCCTCTATCCCCCCCCCCCAGGCTGCTCATGCACAGCGCTTCCCCCTTCCTCCCCTGGACTAGAACTCAAAGCCCCCTTTACCTTCTCTTCAACGGCAGATAAGAATGGACCTTTAAGGTCATCTAGTCCAACACCACCACTACCACCCCGGCCCAAGCGGGAGATCCTACCCCATTCATGAAAGAAAGGAGAGAAAGGGAAGGGGTGGAGAAAGGAAGGAAGGAGGGAAGGAAGGAAGGAAAGAAGGAAGGAAGGAAGGAAGGAAGGAAAGAAGAAAGAAAGAAAGAAAGAAAGAAAGAGAAGAAAGAAAGAAAGAAAGAAAGAAAGAAAGAAAGAAAGAAAAACAGAGTCAGAAGGGACCTTATAGGTCATCTAGTCCAACCCCCCACCCAAGCGGGAGACCCTACCCCATTCATGAAAGAAAGGAGAGAAAGGGAAGGGATGGAGAAAGGAAGGAAGGAGGGAAGGAAGGAAGGAAGGAAAGAAAGAAAGAATACCAGAGTTGGAAGGGACCTTATAGGTCATCTAGTCCAACCCCCCACTCAAGCAGGAGACCCTATCCCATTCATGAAAGAAAGGAGAGAAAGGGAAGGGGTGGAGAAGGAAGGAAGGAAGGAAGGAAGGAAGGAAGGAAGGAAGGAAGGAAGGAAGGAAGAAAGAAAGAATAACAGAGTAAGAAGGGACCCTTATAGGTCATCTAGTCCAACTCCCCCCTGCCCAAACGGGAGACCCTACCCCATTCATGAAGAAAGGAGAGAAAGGGAAGGGATGGAGAAAGGAAGGAAGGAAGGAAAGAAGGAAGGAAAGAAAGAAAGAAGAAAGAAAGAAAGAAAGGAAAGAAAGAAAGAAAGAAAGAAAGAGTTGGAAGGACCTTGTAGGTCATCTAGTCCACCACCCCTGCCCAAGCGGGAGACCCTACCCCATTCATGAAAGAAAGGAGAGAAAGGGAAGGGATGGAGGAAGAAGAGGAAGAGAAGGAAGGAAGGAAGGATGAGAGAGAGGAGAGAGAAAGAAAGAAAGAAAGAAAGAAAGAAAGAAAGAAAGAAAGTAAAGAAAGAACAGAGTCAGAAGGGACCTTATAGGTCATCTAGTCCAACTCCCCCCTGCCCAAAGACGGGAGACCCTACCCCATTCATGAAAGAAAGGAGAGAAAGGGAAGGGTGAGAAAGGAAGGAAGGAGGAGGGAAGGAAGGAAGGAAAGGAAGGAAGAGGAAGGAGAGAAGAGAGAGGAGAGAGAGAAGAGAAAGAACAGAGTAAGAAGGGACCTTATAGGTCATCTAGTCAACTCCCCCCTGCCCAAACGGGAGACCCTACCCATTCATGAAAGAAAGGAGAGAAAGGGAAGGGATGGAGAAAGGAAGGAAGGAAGGAAGAAGGAAGGAAGGAAGGAGGAAGGAAGGAAGGAAGAAGGAAGGAAAGAAAGAAAGAAAGAAAGAAAGGAATACCAGAGTTGGAAGGGACCTTGTAGGTCATCTAGTCCAACTCCCCCGCCCAAGTGGGAGACCCTACCCCATTCATGAAAGAAAGGAGAGAAAGGGAAGGGGTGGAGAAAGGAAGAGAGGGAGAAGGAAGAGAAGGAAGGAGTAAGGAAGAAGAAGACCAAGAATCCAGAAGCCCCCCTGAGACCCCCCCTAAAAGAAAGAAAGAAAGAAAGAAGAAGGAAGAGAAGAAGGAACATAAGGATTCATCTAGTCCAACCCCCCACCCAAGCGGGAGACCCTACCCCATTCATGAAAGAAAGGAGAGAAAGGGAAGGGGTGGAGCAAGGAGGAAGGAGGCAAGAGAAGGAAGGAAAGGAAGGAAGGAAGGAGGAGAGAGAGAGAGAGAGAGAGAAATAACAGAGAAGAGGACCTTATAGTCATCTAGTCCAACTCCCCCCTGCCCCAAACGGGAGACCCTAACCCATTCATGAAAGAAAGGAGAGAAAGGGAAGGGATGGAGAAAGGAAGGAGGAAGAAAGAAGGAAGAAGGAAGGAAGGAAGGAAGGAAAGAAGGAAGGAAAGAAAGAAAAAGAAAGAAAGAATACCAGAGTTGGAAGGGACCTTGTAGGTCATCTAGTCCAACTCCCCCCGCCCAAGTGGGAGACCCTACCCCATTCATGAAAGAAAGGAGAGAAAGGGAAGGGGTGGAGAAAGGAAGGAAGGAGGGAAGGAAGGAAGGAAGGAAGGAAAGAAAGAAAGAAAGAAAGAAAGAAAGAAAGAAAGAAAGAAAGAAAGAAAGAAAGAAAGAAAGAAAGAAAGAATAACAGAGTCAGAAGGGACCTTATAGGTCATCTAGTCCAACCCCCCCACCCAAGCGGGAGACCCTACCCCCATTCATGAAAGAAAGGAGAGAAAGGGAAGGGATGGAGAAAGGAAGGAAGGAGGAAGGAAGGAAGGAAAGAAAGAAAGAAAGAAGAACAGAATACCAGAGTTGGGAAGGGACCTTATAGGTCATCTAGTCCAACCCCCCCCCCCGCCCAAGCGGGAGACCCTACCCCATTCATAAAAGAAAGGAGAGAAAAGGAAGGGGTGGAGAAAGGAAAGAAAGAAAGAAAGAAAGAAAAAACAGAATGCCAGAGTTGGAAGGGACCTTATAGGTCATCTAGTCAACCCCCTCACCCCGCCCCAGTGGAAGACCCTACACCCCCCTCCCCCAAAAAATAATTCTGGAGGTGGTCCAAAGGATGGACCTTATAAAGACCCTTCCCCGGACTTCAAATCTGGGGCTGCAAAGCTTTGGGATCCCCCCCCCCTTTTTTTTAGGCTGACCCTCCTTAAAAAGACAAGATCCTGCATGGAAAAGCAGCAGGCCTCCTGAGGCCTGGGGACAGACTACCCAGCCCATAAGACCCTGCCAATAATCCCCAATCCCTATTATTGCTTCTTCCTCGTCTCAAGGGGGTTTTTTTCGGGGGGAGGGGAGAGATTATAAATGACTACTTCGGCCAGGGGTGTCCAACCTTGGCAACTTTAAGACTTGTGGACTTCAACTCCCAGAATTCCTCAGCCAGCAGTCTTAAAGTTGCCAAGGTTGGACACCCCTGACTTAGGCTATGCTCAAACAGCCCCCCCACCTCTTATTTTGTTCAAATGGGCTTGGGGGGGAGGGGTTGAGGGAAAATGGCAGGGTGGGGGGAGAGGAGGAGGGGGAGGGGGAGAACCGAAGCTTCCTTGGCTTAAAAGCCAACCAGTTCAACCCAGTTCAAAACACAGGAGTACAAACTGGAAGGGGGGGGTCTCAGCCCCTCTGCTACCTATTTCCCCACCCCTCATGAGAAACTGCCCCCCACCCCAAATCCCAGTATCTCCAGCCAGGTCTCCGCCTCGGCCTAGTAGTGGGAAGGGCCGGGGTCTCTCGAATGGAGCAGGCCCAAAATTGCACATGGCCAGGAACCAGAAATGCCGAGGCCGGGGGTGGTGGTGGCTCCACCTGGCCCCCCAAACCCACCTTACACACTGAAACACCCCCATCCCCTTTTTATTTACCTGTGCCTATTATTTCATTTATTCGTTTTAATTGATACATTTCTAATTCGGAGTCCACACCCTGCAACTCGTACCACAAAACAAGCAGTGGGCTTCAAAATAAAACAACCAGGATTATTATTATTATTATTATTATTATTATTATTATTATTATTGTTATTGTTGTTGTTGTTGTTGTTATTGTTATTGTTATTGTTAATCATCATCATCATCATAATCTTTGGTGAGATTCACATTATTATCATATACACAAAAATGACAGTGTACATAGCAAACAAGATACTGGTCGGTTTCATATCACAAACCACTAGCCAAACACATTATTATTATTATTATTATTATTATTATTATTATTATTATTATTATTATTATTATTATTATTATTATTATTATTATATTATTATTATTATTTATTATTAATTATTATTATTAATTATTATTTTTAATTATTATTATTAATTATTATTATTAATTATTAATTATTATTATTAATTATTATTATTATTATTATTATTATCATCATCATCATCTGTTTGGGGGCGGTTGGACTAGATGACCTATAAGGTCCCTTCCGACTGATTATCTGTTACCTTTCTCTATTATTATTGGTAAGCCTCGTTTTTGGAACACGTGCTCCCATTAGACTTTTTGAGGCCTGGAAGAGGAGGGGGGAGGGAGGGAAAAAAGAGAAGCGGAAGGCGCTGAAGCCCCTCCCCCAGACAAGGAAGGAGCTCCCATCAGTGAGGTCTTTCAAGAAGAGACTGGACACCCATTTGTCTGGAATGCCATATAAAGGTGGTCTGGCTTGAGCAGGGGGGTGGGTGTGGGGGTGGGGTGGGCTAGAAGACCTCCGAGGTTCCTTTTAAACTTTTTTCTTTTATTCTGTAGACCTCCTGGGCAGCTCAGCCCCTCCTCACAAAACCAAGACTGTTGAGTTTGAGATAGAAAGCAGAGGGGAGAGGGGTTTTCCCCCCTCCACTTGAGTCTTTCTGCACCCCTCATCCTTCCCTCCTCCCCAAACTAGAACACACCCCCTCCTACAAGTGGGTTGGACTAGATGACCTATAAGGTCCCTTCCCAACTCTGTTTTTTTTTTTCTTTCTTTTTTTTTCTTTTGCCCAGAGGATTTGCACCCAATTCGGAACAGTCTAACGAACTGCCCTAGGCCTGGGAAAGAGTGGCATCATCAAGAGGGAAGTGGGGGTGTCAGAGACCCCTCCTCTTCCTCTGACTGCCCCCCCTTCTCTCCCACACCTGCGGCCCCCATCTTTCCAGGAACTAGAGAAAGGAGGGGGATGTTTCCAGATTTTCTCCCCTTCCTCCCCTCAAACCCCCACCTGCACTTTTTTTTGGGGGGGCTCCAGAAGCCCCAACACACACACACACACACACACACACACAAGCAGGCCTTCCTTCCTGACTGTCCACCCCTCACCCCAAGCCAACCCTTCCCCTCCTCCAGCTCTGCTCTCCCCCCTTCCCTCGGCCTCCCTGCCCCTCTGATCACAGCTGCTCTTCCCCTACACCCCCTCCCCCAGTTAGTCGTGTCTCCCCCCCCTCCAAAAAAATACCTCCTTTTCTCCACAGGCAGGGAGTGAATTGGGGGCTGTGGGGAGGGGAAGGCGCTGGCTTGCCAGGCAGGTTGTTTGTATGTGTCAGCACCTGATTCAAGCCCACGTTTCGGCCTCCAGGGAACCCGGGTGGGGGGGGGAAGAGAAGAGGGGTGTGTGTGTTGGTGTTGGGGAGGGGAGCCCCCCCTCCAAAGATGGGAGAGGGGCCCCTTGTAGCCTCCAGGTGTCTCCGGGAGGTGCAGCAAAATGGTCCAAAATGGTCGGGAGGGACGGACACACACACACACACTCAGATCCGAAGAGGAGCAGGAACTAAAGGAAGGGGGGTGGGTGGGCTTCAGAAGACGACCCCCCCACACGCCCGAGCGGGGTGGCGAGCGGGGGGGGGGGGGTTGTAGAGAAGGGAAGTACACCTTTCTCGGTGGGGGGAGGCAGGAAGGCTACCCTGGGATTTTTTTTGTGGGGGGGGGGGAAAAGACACACGTGGAAGGAGCCCTTTTTGGGCCTTGCTGTCCCCCTCTCTCACCCAAATGGCTCCAGGCCAGGGGGATTTCAGAATTGGGGGAGGGAGGGAGGGAGGAGGGGGCGCTCCGGCCTACGAGAAGCAGGAGAGATGCTGATTTGCGGGCAGGGGGTGTTGGGGGGGTGAGAGATAAGCAGAGAGGGAGGGGACGCAGCGAAGGGAAAGGAAGGCCAAGGCCGGGACTCGGGTCTCTTGGCCCTTCATCCCTCCTTCCTTCCCTCCATCTATCCATGCATCCTTCCTTCCATCCATCCATCCATCCTTCTCTCCATCTATCCTGCCTTACCGCCCCTGTCCAATTGTTTCTTTTATTTTATTTTTCTTACATGGATCCATTTCATGTGTTCACTTTTACCTATTATCTTGTAAGCGATTGACAAATCAAATCAAATCAATAAAAATATTT